>JAOVYX010016781.1:0-23749 GCA_035668315.1 Drosera spatulata
AACAAAACCCCCCCCCCCCCCCCCCCCTTGAGTATTCGGACTCGCAGAAACTATCAATTGGTATCAGAGCCATTCTACTTAGACGTCTAACAACGTGTGAAGAAGATCCACAAGACGAGTTCTGAAGGATACAAAGAGGGACATTCTGCTCATTAGCCTCCACTGTTTGATGATACATACTACAACTACTGGAAGCAGATGATGAAGCACCACATCATTGCAAATGATTTACACGTGTGGAAGATCATACAAGAAAGTCCATTAAAGATGAAAATAAAGAATGAGAACGGGAAACTGGTCCCAAAGGAGGAAAAGGACTAGGATGAAAGCGACAACAAAAAGATTGATAAAAATACCAAAGTCATCAAGATGCTCATATATGGACTATCACCAAAGGAGTTCAATCGTGTTTCTTCATATGACACTGCAAAATAGATACGGGATAAATTACAGGTGACTTATGAAAGAGTAAGTCAGGTAAAGTCTGTCAAGATTGATCAACTACATACTAAGTATGAGTTGTTCAAGATGAAGGAAGGAGAATCCATCTCTGATATAAACACTCACTTTGTCCATATTGTCAATGAGTTGAAGTCCTTAGGTAAACTCGTGGAAACTGAAGCACAAATCAGGAAAATTTTGAGAATTTTGCCATTGGCATGGCAGTCAAAGGTCATAGCTATTCAAGAATTCAAGGACTTGTCCAACATGACTACGGATGAGCTCTTGGGGACACTGATGACTCATGAATCCTACCTGATGGACATCAATGGTGAAACAAGTTAGAAGAAAAAGGACCTGGCACAAAAGCAGCCTCACAACACACTGAAAATGAAGATGATGATGCATCAGATAATGATGAAGATGATCTTGTTCTGTTGACAAGAAAGTACCTGGTACTGAAAGCAGCCTCACAAGACACTGAAAAATGAAGATGATGATGCCTCAGACAAGGATGAAGATGATCTTGTTCTATTGACAAGAAAGTACCTTAAATTCACCACCAGAACACGAAAGCAAAAAGGAAGTTTTTGAAATCCAAATCTAAGTCCACCATATCTCCAAACCACCTACTAAGAATTGTTAATAAATGTGACAGGTCTGGACATTTCATCAGAGATTACCCTATGTTGAGTCCATATGTTTTGATGATGACATTGATTGAACAAATTGATCTTGAGTATAGGCTGTTAGAAAAACACATGAAGACTCAGGCCTTCCCCGTTGCTATTAGAACTGAGATAGGTGTGAACAAGGCCCAGACCTTCCCCAGTTTCCATATATATGTGATAAACATGGAAAGTTTTTGTTTTGGTATTTACATTGAGTTTGTTAAGTCCTCATTGATTATTCTGAATATCTCCTATATGGACTAACAATATAATGAGCGAAATTCGAATATTTTGCTACAAATCGATTTTGGATTGTTTTGTAGATATAGAAAGTTTTGGAGCCTAAGCACGAAAAGAATATCAGATTGCTGTCCAAACGAAGATGGAGATCCAAACTTATTGATTCTTGGAGTTCAATAAATGGGAGATCATCACCATGAAGTGATCGATTGCATATACAACCTTGCCATCATATTGCAATCAAAGAATAAAGAGCCAACTTGCCATCCGTAGAAGTTCAATTTAGCTCCACAAACATCCATAAGCCTAAGACGATGATCCTTTGGTGTATTGGAGTTGACATACAACAACAAACACAAGTTGTTGCTGCTGTTGATTGAGTGGAGAGTTGATCAAGAAGACTTCCTTGGTTCAAGGCGATCGAACCAGAGGAAGACTCAGGCCTTGTTGAAGACAAGGGTGCCAAGTTACAAGGAGTACAATCCAAGAGACTAAAGACCAGAGAAGTACGAGGGTACAAGAGTTCTATCAGGGGAGGAGGATATGAACTAGAGGTGCAAACGCTTAATCCGAAGTAGAACAGGGTGTACTTAGGGTGACGTCTGGGGGATTGGTACTAGTTGTAATTGGTGTTGACTATACCAGGGTGTTGGTGATACAGGAGTTCTCTCACATTGATCTGGAGGATTGGTGAAAGAGAGGGAGAACGGTGTATACTAGTGAAGAAGATCATAGTGTAAAGTTCTCAAAAATCCCACCGGTACTGGATGTAAATCTCTTGTTTCATAGTTTTGGACAAGAGACGAACCAGTATATACATTGTGTCCACTCTCTCTTTACTGTTTTTGCTCTTGATCACACAGCAAACATGCATACAAAATAGTCGATGACTTACAAGCAAGTAAACAGGTTGAGAAAACCCAGGTCTTTCTAAAGACCCGGGCCTTCCATATCAAGAAAGTGAAAAAGAGTTCGAAAATCCATTGATATTCAATTAAACCCCCCTCCCCCTCTTAAGTATCCTCTACAAACCAACGCTCTAGATGGAAAGGTGATACTTCAAAGCAAGTAAGCAAGGAGAAGAAAAGATTTTCTTGCAGCTGATATGATGAGAGCCATGCTGGTTGCAAGTGTTGCTTGGGATAAGTACAACTCTGCAAGTGATGAAAACAAGGAAAAAGAAACCAAGAGTTATTTAAAGGAATGTCTCATGGCTGATATATCTATTGGGACCAGTCTCAACCGTGAGGTAGATGTCAACTTTGAAACTCTTAGAAGTGACATGTATATTCTTCCAAAATAAAGTCTCATTAAAATCTTCAATTCTATCCTGGATGCACATGAACACGTGTCAGACTTATCTATTGTGTATAAGGGTGAAGACGTAAGGTTGAGAAAACAAGTTGAGTTATTTAACATCGAAAAAGGAAATCTTCAAGCTGAGAATGACAGGTTTAGCAAGGCTCAAGTTGAAAGCTCCTATGACAAAGTGAAAAAGAAAAACATTAAGTTGAAAGCTCAAGTTGAAAAGGTGTAGCGTTGGGACCAGTCTTATCTAGTTGAGTCTAGCATACCTGGTATTGCATTTGTTGAGGCTAAGACAACTAATCCTCCAAAGATGAATGTAAAATATGGAAAGAAAACTATAGTGACAACTAATGAACACATTATGTAGTATGAAGGTGAATGTTTCATTAAATATTTTTCAGGAGGAAGGATTGATCTTGTCAAATTACCATGTAAGCCCAACAAGTTTGAATATGGTCAGAAGCATAAAATGCCAAATCCTATTCAACCATGGGAAAGGAGAAAACACACTGACCTATCAGTTAATCAAGTTTGTATGCTTTGTGGTAAAAGGGATCATACAAAAGATGCATGCATTTATCAGTTAACATCATTGACAACAAACCAGTCTAGTACACAAAATGCTCATCGGTCTATATCACCTACTCCTACTTACTTGAATACTCGTTCTAACGGATCCAATGTGAGGTGGGTACCTAAGAAACGAAACTAACTTGTGTTTGCAGGTCAAGGTGGGAGGGGACAATTCATGGTTTTTGGACAGTGGCTGTTCCAAGCACATGATAAGGGATTAGTCCCTGTTTCTCTCATTGATGGCACAAAAGGGTGGTGTCATAACGTTTGGAAATAATGGACAAGGTGAAATTGTTGGTATTGGTAAGGTAGCAAAATCTCAATTTCGAGGAAAAAGGGTAAGAGATACCTACAAGATCACACTAGATGATGTACCTAAAGAGAAACTCTCATGTATGAGTGTTTAATAGGATACCTCAATGCTATGGCACAAAAGACTTGGACATTCCAACTATACATTGCTTGACAAACTCATAAAACAAGGTTTGCTTGATAGTTTGCCCCAAATCAGGTATGAAATTTCAGGTCTTTGTGAAGCATGTGCAAGAGGTAAGCATGTTAAATCTTCATTCAAACCTTAAAGTATGGTAAGTACCGCTAGACCACTTGAATTGATTCGTATGGATATGTATGGACCTATGAGGGTCAAGAGTAGAGGTGGAAGCAAGTTTGTTTTTATCATTGTTAATGATTTCTTCAGGTTTACATGGGTAATTTTCTTGAGCTCCAAAAGTGACACATTTGATGAATTCAAGACTTTTATTCATAAAACTGAGAACAAACCTCGACAAAAACTTGTTCCTATAAGAACTATCCATGGAACAGATGGATAATGCTCATTTTATTGACTATTGCAGAGAACATGGTGTAGATCATAACTTCTTATCTCCAAGGACTCTATAGCAAAATGGAGTGGTTGAAAGAAAGAACAGATCCCTTGTGGAGATAGCCAGGACCATGTTGATAGATTGTGAACTACCTAGGAATTTTTGGGCTGATAGAATCAACCTTAGGAAATTTGGTTGCAGATTCTATGTGCTTAACAATGGCAAGATGACTTTGGAAAATTTGATGCAAGAAGGGATAAGGCACTATTTATTGGTTATTCTTTACATAGCAAGGCTTACAAAGTTTACAACAAGAGAACCTTGCTAGTAGAAGAAAGCATACATGTTGTATTTGATGAAACTGATAACACTTCTAAAGTTTTGTAGGATGAAGACTTTGAGATAGGTCTGTCAAGAGAACACAAGGAAAACACTCAAGAAAACAACGCTGAGATTGAGATTAACGACCAAGCCAAGATGAGTCGGAATTAAAGGAAGGATATGATGGAAGTTAGGCACCTATCACTGATTTGCAAGGATAATCCAATACAAGGGGAACTGGAAACACCCAACAGGACCAAGCCAGGCACCTGTCACTGATTTGCAAAGACAATCCAATACAAGGAAAAGTGGAAACTCCCAACGGGATCAGTCTCAACATACTCAAGAAGAATTTCCAAGGAAGTGAAAACAAAAGAGTTCACATCCTCCAAATCAGATCATTGAAACATCACACATTGGAGTACAGACCAGATCATCCTCATCACAGAGCCATCACAATTATTGTGCTTATTCTGTTTTTCTTTCGACTATTGAACCTAATGGAATTGATTCTGCACTGAAAGATCCAGATTGGGTTTTAAGAAACAAGCTAAATGATAGATGGTAACATTACAAGAAACAAAGCAAAGTTAGTTGTAAAAAGGTTATAACCAAGAAGAGGGCATAGATTTTGAGGAAACCTTTATACCGGTAGCTAGGCTAGAGGCAATTAGACTAATAGTTGCTTTTACAGTTCACATGAACTTTAAACTTTATCAAATGGACGTAAAGAGTGTATTTCTTAGTGGTTATCTTAAGGAAGAAGTTTATGATGAGCAACCTAGTGGCTTTGAAGACTTACCTTTCCCTAATCATGTTTACAAATTAGATAAAGCCTTATACGGTTTAAAGCAAGCTCCTCGAGTATGGTATGAGAGGCTATCTGATTTTCTTGTATCTCATGGATATAAGAAGGGAAAAGTTAACAACTCCTTGTTTCTGAAATCCAATGAGAAGAAAGACCTGTTAGTCGTACAAATCTATGTTGATATTAAATCTTTGGAATTTCATCTCAAAATCAATAAGTAATGAGAGGAGTGGCTCAGGATCTTTATATATATGAGTGTATTGATTTTTCAAACTTCAATGTGAGTAGACTTTCCTCAACATGCCCCCTCACGCGAATGTCTTCTTTGGACTTGAAGCGTGGACATATGTTTGGGTGGCATGGAGCATTGGGCCGTTGGGCCTAATCGGCTTTGTTATCACATTAAACCTATGGCATTTCATCTCAATACCAATTAACAATGAGAGAAGTGACCCAAGATCTATATATATATATATATATGAATGTATTGATTTCCCAAACTCCAAGGTGGGTAGAGTTTCCTCAACAGTTGATGACATTATATTTGGTGCTACTGATCTGTCTTTTTATGAGGAATTTTCCAGGTTAATGACCAGTGAAATTTAAATGAGCATGATGGGAGAATTGAACTTCTTACTAAGACTACAAATTAAATAAACTGGTATCGATACCGTCATCCATCAGCACAAGTATCTCACTGAGCCTTTTGATATACCTGTACCCGCTGCCTATAAGTTAGATGAAGATCCTATGGGTAAGTGTGTGGAACAGAAGCTGTACGGAGGTATGATTGACTCACTGCTATATCTAACCTTGATTAGACTAGATATCATGTTTTTTGTATGCCTATATGCAAGATTCCAGGCAAATCCCAAGGGATCACATTTAAAAGCTGTAAAAAGGGTATTGAGATATATCTAAATAGTGCACAGAAGATTAGACTGTGGTATCGTGTTGGGACCAGTCCCATACTACTTGGATACTCAGACGCAAAGTTTGCAGGTTATCTTATAGATAGAAAAAGTACTTCTAGTACGTGTCACTTACTTGGTCCTTACTTGATTTCTTGGAGTTCCAAGAAGCAAAATTCAGTGGTGTTGTCTATTGCTAAAGCTGAGTATGTAGCTATTGGTCTTTGTTGTACTCAAATCCTAGGGATAAAACAATAGCTTAAGGATTTTGGAATTCATTTAGGATGTGTACTAATCTTGTGTGACAATTCTAGTGTAATCTGTGTAACTATGAATTCAGTTCAACACTCAAGAACTAATCATATAGATATACGTCAACATATCTTGAGAGATCATTATGAGAAAGGCAATGTGAAGCTTGAATACATGAAATTGAAAATCAATTGGCAGATATATTTACCAAAGCATTAAGCAAAGAAAGATTTGAAAAATTGAGACAAAACTTAGGCATGATCAAGTTTAACTAAACTAGTCATTATTCCCGATTACCTTGAGTAGGCATAATTCTTTTTGTCAAACTCATTTCATGTGTATATTGCAGGGATTCAAGGAAGCCTGAACATCAGGGAATGAATACATGATGGTACACAAGCAGATTATATCAATGTTAAGGCATTATGTCTGGTATGATTTTGACTAAATATAATTGTTAAGATTGTTGGTGTTTGAAATTAAGCTGCCCTTTCTTGATTAGACACCACAAAATCTTATCAACTTCTCTTACCATAAATACTGGATTTAGTGTCGTTCCCATAACTGCATCAATTACTCTATCCAAGGTGTTGATATATTCTTTGCAAAAATCACTTTGTATTTCATAACGGCAAGGTACATTAACCATCCATCATCGCATTCACCATAACTCCCACACAAAACACAAACCTCCCAACTTCCACAACCCATGATCTCCCATTCCAAACACCACATAAAACCGAACTGATGCCGAGGAGAAGTTCATGTCTACAATCTCAGGTTCAATCTAAGGTTGCAAGCAACATCAGCACCGATCCCATTGATCTCGACTACGACCTGTTTCTCTCAATGAACGACCACCAGAGCCACAACCACAATCAAAGCCAAAACCCCAGAGAAAACAAAAGCAACACAAGATGAAGAAAGGAGAGAGCTCGAAGATTCGTGATTGGATTGAAGTGAATAAAGGAGATAAATACATAGTTCCTATGGAGATGAAACCAACACCGCCACAACCAATAGATGGAACCACTACCATACAGAATCAAAGCCCAGCGGGAACGAAAGGGGTGGAAAGTCCCAAAGCAATAGAGGAGTTCACTGATGTCGTTGATGATTTTGTTGATAAAGCGACGACATGTACAAATCCTAGGGTTTCAATGGATATGGATTATGAAAATCCTCAAAATCAGAATTTCAATCTTGAGAACCCTTCTGATCAAGCCATTGCAGAGAAAGGAAAGGGAGATGAAGGTGAGAAGAAAAAAGAGAATGAAAAAGAAGGAATAGTTGTTGAAAAAGATGTTACTGGTGATGAGTCTGTGAAGGCTACAGTGACTGAAGATGGGGACTAGTCTCATGCTCAATAGATGATCACCGGCAACAAGATTGGAAAAAAAGTGTTCATTCCGAGAATCATTATGATCCCTAAAAATGAAAACATGTCATTTATTATGAAAAGACCATAGTTTCCGGTGGCATTGTGCTATGCGATGACTATAAATAAGAGTCAAGGTCGAATCTTGAAATATGCAGGGTTGTATCTCAAAGAGGCAGTTTTTGTCATGGTCAACTTTATGTTGGCGTGTCCAGAGTCACATCTCCTGAGGGCCTAAAGATTATTGTTGATAATCGGAACGAAGAATATGCGAAATGTACCAAGAATGTTGTCTACAAGGAAGTTTTCAACGACCTATGTTGAGGTAGAGGATATGTATTGACTAATTGATAGTAAATCTTTCATTTTTACTATTTTTCTGTCTATGTTTTTTCTCCACAGATTTTGTAGCAGAAATTCATGACGTGATCAGTCCCATTCTTCTTGCATGTATCAACGTTTGTGATGTCTTTTCAACAAATTTCTATGCTTCTCAATATGAAACTTCTATTAGCATAAGTTCACAGTGATGCAGGTGCCGGCGGCAATCCAGTACTTAGTGAGCAGGCCGCTGAGGAATCTAGAGAAGTTATTGCAAAAGCTCTCATGGGCTCAGATCTTGTCTTCAAAACAGCAGGAATTGATGGATGTCTTGGATCAGGTGCTGCTCCTGTGGTCGCCCAAATATCAAAGGATGCTGGCTATCTAACTGTTGGTGTCGTCATATACCCTTTTAGCTTTGAAGGGAGGAAACGGTCCCTGCAGGCAGGTGCCTATGTGATTTGCATTTTTTCTCCGTTCAAAGATCTACAAATATTCAAATTTTGTGTTCATGGATATTCCTATTGGGTATTTTGCAAGGTGAACAATTCCATTATTCTCATTTTTCATTCTGTCCTTTTAGGCATTGGAAGACATTGAGAAGCTCCAAAAGAACGTTGATACTCTTATTATGATACCTAATGACCGCCTTCTAGATATTGCGGAAGAGCAGACTCTTCTCCAGCTATACTATATGAACGATTCATAGCCATAAATGTTTTCCTCTACTTGACTGTCAAATACTTGGGCTCGTGAATATACCCCTTCCCGTATGGTATTATGTTTTTCTGTTTATTTAGTTTGAAAACCTGCATTCAAAATCATTTTCGGGATAGTACTGTCTTTTCTCTTATTGTTGAATGTTAATATATTGTCCTTGTGGTATTTTTACAGAAGTTAAACCAGGCATAGAGCATACAGGAGCAATATTGGAGATTCCTACCGAGGAGATTTTGAAAAGGTCAAACTGTGATTAGAGATTCTGGAACTGTCATGCTTGGAGTGGTTGTATCCTCTAGCAAAAATCGTGCAGAAGAAGCAACTCAATAAGCTACTTTGTCTCCTCTTATTGGTTCATCCATACAATCAGCTACAAGATGAAATCTCGCGCGCTGAAGCGTACAACATTGTTCATGCGGATGATCAGTACATAGTTCCAGCTCGTGGTGATCCTAACAGAGCCTTGATCCAGGTTTGTTGCTAATGTCACCTTCGGCTCACTATATGTTTTATAAATGCATCAGTTCTTTGGATTGCACTTTGGAAATATCTTATTCGAATATGATATTTATTACCTTTGACAAAATTGGATAATAACCAGGATCATATTTTGAGAGTTGTGCTTCTTACAAAGAAGGATACATTTCTAAATTTCTAACATTGGATCAAATTTATCACAAAGAAGGATCATATTTTGAGCGCTGTTTTTGGATATGTTCCCGTTTGTAAGTGATGACATTTTAACCATTTGATTTAGCATATTTTTTTGGATAACTTGGAGCTGATATTGATTTGAAATATATTGAGGCGTTTCCTGCTATTGAAGCTGCCTTCCTTCCGTCTCTTGTGCTCACCTTACCCCTCTGAGCCCAAAAAGTCCAGCTACGTGAGCCTCAGAGATTCGTTTGATTGGTTCTTGCTATAATTCAAGAGACACAAGAGTGGAAGAGAGGAAGTGCAAAGAAAATGGAGAAGACGGGGAGGAGATGTGTGCTTCTTTTGCTCCCTGAAAGTGCTAAGCTTGGGTGGAGAAGTAAGTGGAAGGGAGTGCGGAAGGTGGTTGAGGTGGAGAAGTGAGTGGAGAAATGGGTAGATATTAAATAATAAAGTCCCCGATTCGTTTAATCGTAAGATCAATTAATCCCATATCTCCTACAGCTTTTGTTCAAATTTTACCATCACGTTCGAAAAATCATCGTATTAATTAATATATAATTTTTCAAATTTTTTCGTGACAAAAAGTTATCCTAACTTCGTCACAAGTTTTAATGTTATGAACGTAACGTCACGTCTCAAAACTTTGAAACGAGATTCGTTTCTTATTTTTAATTTATTACAAAAGAGAAAACACATATTTTCGTTATGTTTATTAATTTTCGAACAATTATTTTATCATAATTTTTATATTTATTTGATCGTAATTTTCTGGGACTTTACAGGAAGAGTGTACGGTCTTGGTTCTGCAACGACTCAATTCTATCCTAAGTCCGTGCTCAGCCAGGCATCCAGGACAACTCATTCTCTGTCTTCTCATTCTGCGTCTGAGGATTATTATCGTTTACAAGAAGAAGTCGTCAAGCTCAGAGACACCGTCGCCACACAACAGCATGCCTACAGTTCTATGCTTCAAAAACAGCAGGAAGCATACAATTCCCTCCATCAGACGGTTGTTGCCCAACAAAAGGAAACAAACATGCTGCGACGATAGATGGCATTGCTCTTCGTCAAGATGGGGATGGATCCTTCAGCAACTTGCCAGGCACAGGCTGGGATCAGTTTGTCTCAATTTTCTCCTCCATCAGATGACGATGCAAGCCCTCCCGAGCAACAGGATGTTAGATTAACCGGGCATTGAAGACCTTTATGTAGCGCTTTGTATTTTGATTGTAAAACTTTGGACTAGAATCTACTTTGAGTTTGATTGTAATAGACATAACACAGGGATCTGTATTTTTTTCCGATTTCAATATTTTATAATTATTTTTTTAAATAAAATATTGTTTAGCGACGGAAATCCATCTCTAAATAATTTTTGAAGAAAGATTTAATTTAGAGACTGATTTTCGTCTCTAATTTTTTTTTTGAAACGTGATAAATTTAGAGACGGATTCCATCTCTAAATTCTTTAAAAAAAACATTAACATTTTAGCGACAGAATCCGTCTCCATATAAGATTCATTTTCTTTTTTCCTTTTTAAATTTAACAAATAAATTTTGTCATAACAAAAAATGAATAAATATTTAGCGATGTAGTCCGTCGCTAAATTTTAAATAATAAACAAATGCGAAATCCTCGTTTTAGCGACGAAAAGTCAATCCATCGCTATATTTTTTATACTTTAGCGACGGACTATTCCGTCGCTAAATCCGTCGCAAACCACTTTTAGCGACGGATTTTATTCATTTAGCGACGGATGTTGTCGGTCTCTAAATTGTATTTTTTTTTGTATACGATAGATATGAAATGAAAACTCATATTGATGAGCTCTAGTTAGTCTATGTTTACTCCCCTGGATTCCTACATAAAATCTCCACAACCAACAGCTATGTTATATTTGAGCGAAGACTTCAGCTAGAATCAATATATCAACAAGTTATATCGAATCAAATAGCTCAGTGTACAAAGAAAACAGATTATCAAACATATTCGTCGTCAAGTTCAACAAGTTAGAAAACAGATTCAGTAAATAATCTATCAAAATGTCAAACATATTAAGACCACTAACCGGTTGTCACATATAAAATAGTTAATATAATTATTATTTTGGTTATAAATTGTACTTACATTGAATATCTATGTATAATAGATGGCTCAATCGGACCGTGGCAAAGCTACAGTTCTTGATCCAGGATGGGCTCACTGTACAATGAGGGAAAACAATAGAATGAAGACTAAGTGCAACTATTGTGGAAAGCATATGACGGGTGGCATTTATCCATTTAAGTTGCACCAGCTTAGCATTCGCGGAGCAGTAGAAAAGTACACCAAGGTTCCTAGCGAGATGAGAGAAGAATTTAAGGTTTTGATGATTGAGAGAATGAAAGAAAAGGAGACAAGTGAGGCTCAAAAAGAGTTTGTTGATGATGAACTTTCACATGAACCTCGTGAATTTTACATAAATGAGAACATCCGTCGCTAAAAAATTTTATGTGTTTTTTTAATTTTCAACGACGGAATTCCGTCGCTAAATGTATTAAATTTAACGACAGGGTTTGACTTTCCATCGTAAAAGAATAAATTTTTTGGAGTTCTAATTTTTGCTACGGATCCGTCGCTAAAATATATGTTTTTGCGACGGATTTTATCCGTAACTAAATTTTTTCGTAGCTAAACTGCTTGTTTTTTTTTGTAGTGAAGGAGCTATTGAGGCTAGCAATTACGAGGTTTGCTACTCATTTCCTCTCAATGCAATCTGTACTTTATCAAAAAGATGCATTGAGAAGGATGGTAACTTCTGAGAGTTGGGTCGGCACGCTTGGAAAGTAAATTCGATATATTTTCATTATTTATAAACAAAATCATAAAGGGATAAGATTATATTTTTAATTGGTATATGTTGACATCAAGGGATAAGACAAATGCACTAAAGATTCAAAAGATACTTCTTAGAGATCAACTATGGGACAACTTGAGCCGCTACGGAAGCCTTTTCGAACTGTTAGTGAAGGTGCTCCGAATGGTTGATTCGGATGATAATGCGCAGATGGGGTACATTTATGATGCCATGGATAGAGCTAAAATTGTCATTAAGAATTCATGGGGCAAAGGATACAAAAAATGGCACAAGATTATTGATAATAGGTGGAACAAAACACTACATCATGAGCATCATGCAGCAGGTAACAATCATTAGTTAAATAAGTTACATATAATCAATTTTATTGATTTTGATCTAATAAAATTTCTAAGTTTCTTTCCTAGGTTACTTCTTAAATCCTCGTCTTAAATATGCCAAAAACGCAATGAATGATCGAGAAGTGATGAATGGCTTAAGTGCTCTGCTTGCTAGGATGCTTCCTGATATCACAGATTAGATTCACTCCGAGAGAGAGGTAATGACATAAAAATAAAATATACTAGAATGACTGTGAAACATAATATCAATATAATTTGTATGTACTATGTATCACTAATTTATTTTTATTTTTTTTCCTTAGGTGGAAAGATATAAAAATCATTTAGAAATATTTGGATCATCCAAAGTCTTTCAAGCGATAGATCTCATGATGCCGGGTATGTTGATACGCAATATAACATAATTATAGATACTATGGATTATTTTATGTTTCAAATTTGACATATTTATAAATCTTAACAAATCTCATGACAACGGAATGATGGTCCATATATATGAGAGACAAAGCACTACACCTTGCCCCTATAGCTGTGAGAATTCTCAGTCAAACGGTTTCTTCGTCTTAGTGTGAAAGAAATTGGAACACCTTCTCACTTATCCATACAAAGCCTAGGAACAAGCTTTCAATGTTGAAGTTGGAAAAACTTGTGTTTGTGTCCTACAACATGAGATTGAGGTATAGAAATTCTTCAAGGACCGAACAAGTTGGAGTGATAGATTTGGATGCTATGTTTGACGAGGAGGATCCACTAGCTGAATGAACAAGAGAGATAGAGGCACCAGTGCTTGACGGACAACCGAACCTTGAATTGTATGAGCTTCTGGGCGAGGACGATAGTAGAGCTCAAGAACGAGTTGACGTTGACGATAACAGTTCGAGTTCCTCCGGTGGTCGTGGTGATGATCGACATACATGTGTGGAAAGGGATCCTCGCAAAGGTTCCAGCGGGAATCCAGAATATTATGAAGGAAATTATGAGCATCATCGTAACTTTTCGTATTTCTGAATGATTAATTAATAGTGTATAATATTTAATTATTGTTTGTTTTGTAAATCATAACGTTGTTAAGATTTAATTTTTGATTCTTTACTTAGTTTTTTACTTATTTTTCTATGTTTTTCTTCTTTTTTATGTTTAACTATATAGTTTCATTTATTGTTATTTTTTATACAGAAAAATGATTAAAAAAATATCTAAAATCGAATCGCCCTGAATCGACCAATTCGAATCATTTTGAAAGTTTTTGATTCTGATTCCGATTCCCATTTTGTAAACCTTGACTTATACAAAAGTTCAATAGCTTTATTTTTATTTTTTCTATATAAATTTTAACATATAATTCTCTCCATTCAATTTTATGCTATAACAATTTTAGTAGTTAACCTTATCAAAATACACAAAAAACTCATATTTCCTAGTTTACCTACGTAACAATTCGTCAAGGGAGAAATCGTCACCTGCAGTGGCAATTCCCCAGAAAAAGAAATCACCTCCCGCAATGGTGAATTTGTAGAAAAGGAAAACGCTTCCTGGAATGACGGTCTTGTAGAATAGAAAATGTGTAAGTTATCTTTAAATTACGTTTTCTACTCTTAATTATTAATTAATGATAATGATTTTATATATTTATCAATTGATCTGTTTTTCAAAATTAAATCCCTTTCTTTCTCACTTACACTTTACCCTACCTATTTAATTAAACCAAAACCCTAGCTGTCTCCTCTCATCTCATTGCTCTCTCCTCTCACGCTCTCGTCTTACCAAGTACGCCGCCGTCCTGCCATCACCACGGTCCTACCTCCACCACTGGCATCTTCGTCGTCACGCCAGTCTCCACCACTCCCAAACACCACTGTTTAACAAAGTCAACCCATTTGCTTGAATCAAGTGATGGATTGCGACCAAACACACTTGAATTGATCAAGAGGAACTCATTGAGGTTGGGTTTTGGGAGGTTGGGTTTAAGTTTTCGTTGAATTATGATTTTGGTGAGATGATCTGCTACAAATGAAAGAGTATAGGGGATGAAAGTGAGATTGTGAAAGGGGATTAATTTGGTGAGATAGGTTTTGCTTCTGGGTTTTCATGATTCATGATTTGAGGTGAAGAATTTTGGAATTAAATTCGGTGTGGTATGAATCGCGACGATATGCATCGCCATGCGATTGCAATTCAATTCAGTGCGCACAAAGTTGAGTCCTGTTCTTGTACCGAGATTAATCTGATGGTTCATAATTTTTTAAGCACTGTTTGAAATAGTAGTTGGGAGCACTGTTTAACTTCGGTCAAGATTAATGTATTGGATTTTTTTAGCACCGTTTAGAATAATATATATTTTTATAATATAATCGAGAACAAACAATGCATCTTATATTTCATATATGTATATGAGCATTATTTTATGATTGATGGAAACGGTTAAAATTTAAGATTTTAAGATGATATTATAATTTATAATCTATTATTTTTTTATTTTGATTAAGGATAAATTAGAATATAACCTAAATTTATAAATTAATTAATAATAAAAATTTAATATTACAAGTTATTGATAATTAATGAAACAATTAGGTGATAATTCACTCATAGAAAATCACCTCCTGCAATGATGATTTTGAAAAAATAGAAAGCGCCTCCTGCGGTAAAACAAGGGCCCCATTAAAGGCCATGGCAAGCACTGAAACTGATTTATTATCTACTTAGCATAGTCATACATACAGTTACCCAATTACAAGTTATGGCAACACGGATGCTCCTGAAGTCTTAACATATGGCATCCCAGACCTATATGCTTCTCTTACATGTGTTTACACAAGGTGCCGTGTTTACAGAAAACTACAATACATAAACGATTTCAGACTTACAGGGCGGTAAAATTGGAATGCCAAATGACTGAAAAATAAAAATAAGTAGATCGTGACTGATTGAACGAAGCAATAACCATCTGGGTAATGCTCTTCTGAAATGCTAGGCAAACTTTTTTCTTCCAAGACAATTGTCGGACTCAAGCCGCGCCAATTACCAGCTGCTGATGATTCCTCTTCCTCACCTCCACCTTATGATGGCTGAACCCCAAGTCAAGCCAGCACCAAATCCTGAGGTTGCAATGATTTGTCCTGGCAGCACTTTTCCACCGCGAACGGCTTCATCCAATGCCAACGGAATGGATGCTGCACTGGTGTTACCGTATTTGGCTATGTTGGATATAACACGTTCAGGAGGAAGCTCCAAGCGTGTGGCTACTGCATCAATTATCCTCTGGTTTGCCTGCATCAATCCATTGATAGACCAGTTTTTAAAAAAACATAACAATAACACTTGGAATCAAAACCTTGGCATCACATTGGTATTCATTGCAAACATAACAAAACCATTCTGTCTGCAAAAATCTCAATGGTAGCCCAATCAGAGTCCAAATCTTTGTAGGCACATCAATTTTCTACGTTGATCTTGTCTATTGGCTATATTGCACCTCTATTTTACCTTATAGTATAGACTTCAGAGACAAGGCCTACTACAAGGATGCACCCAGAAGGGCCGGCACATATCAATCCGATGGCGGATGTTGTTCACACCTTATCAAGTAACAAAGGTTTTAATAGCATGCTGTACCTGATGTAGTAGTAGCCAATCAATACTAGAACTGCTTATCCCGGCCTTCTCAAGGGCAGTCTCAATTGAAAGGGGCACAGTTCTAGCAGCAAAGCGGAAGACCTCCTTGCCATTCATTTGGATAGGACAATATGCTGCACGCTTAGGGGGGAATCCTGTAGCAGAACCATTAGTCCCCAACGGCCCATTTGTTTCATCACATCTCATCGAGGCATTCAAGTGCCTGCACCAAAAGAGGAACTGTATTAAAACAAGAATTTGCATTATAGAAATTATAAACACATTGCCTCCTGGCAGTATAATAGTATACCTTAAGCCTTCACCATCACTATGCAAGTCGAACCCGAACACCCCATCTTCTTCACTATCACATGCCTGCGCACCATGGAGAATGAGATGAAAGACATCTCTTCGAAGTTATGCACCATATCGTCATGCTTTGTTACAAGCTAGTTCATCAGAATGTAGGGAACGGTGATATCAGCCACCTTCCACACCCACAATCCCTCTTTCATAATCCATAATGGGGAGAACGGAAAATTCATGACATGCAAAATGTTTAGAAAAATTTAAGACAGGATTTTCATGCATGAGATCCAAATGATTTGTGCTGATTCTACTGAAGGCGATACAGATTGAGCATGTTGAGTTTTGCTTTTATTGAGTTGATTATTTTATTGATTAGCACTTTCCTAGCTTAGGTGTTTACCTAAATTAGGTCATTTCATGTATCTTGTAATTTCCTTATCCTGCATCGGATACTCCTATTTAATGGGAACAAGACCTCAATAAAAAATAATCCCTTTTCCTACCAATTTAACATGGTATTAGAGCAGGGCTTGACCTAATCCCAAACCCATCACCCATTCACGACCACCCTCACCTAGACGACCCATCACCCATTCACGACCACCCTCACCTAGACGACCCACCACCATCATCGACCACCCATCAGAACCCCATCTCTGCCCACCAGAAACAGTAGTCGATACCAAAAGTCTTCAGATCAGGAACAGGAGCCGAGTACTTCAATCTTAGATCTACTCCAAACCGCTGCTTGTATTGACGAATGACCACCAAGAGGGAGACGCTGCCGGCCAGTCACCCACACACACCACCTGATGGCTGCGCGTGAGCTCATGCACCGGTGACTTCTCCAGCTGCAGTTGTTTGCTGCTCCATGCTGACGTTCCCATTCATATTTTAGCCCAGTTCTCTACTTCGGGTTGGTTATCCTCACCTGTTTTGATTCTCTCGGCAGATTGTTATCTCCCTGTCTGCATCGCCTGTTTTGACTCTATGGGCAGATTGTTATCTCCCCGTTTGCCTCTCATGGCAACACCGTCTTCAACTAACCCGATTCTCTCGGCAGATTGTTATCTCCCTGTCTGCATCACCTGTTTTGACTCTCTCGGCAGATTGTTATCTCCCCGTCTGCCTCTCATGGCTACACCATCTTCAACTAACCCGAAGTTCTTTATCAACACTACCATTAAACTAGACGGTACAAATTACCTCATATGGGCTCCTGCCTTTCATATCTTTGTCATTGCTCAAAAGATGAAAAAGCACTGGATAGATGATCCTCCCGATGAAAAATTTTCTGCCTTTGAAGAATGGGAACGGAAAGACAGCATGGTCATTACATGGATAACCAATAATAGTATGGAACCTGTTCTTGCACAAGGAGTTATGTTCTTGCCTACCGCCAAAGCTATGTGGGATCATCTTGCATAGATGTATTCACACGAGAAGAATATATCTCGAGTATTCAATCTTTATGAAATAATTTTCTCTTGTAAACAGAATGGCCTCTCCTTTGTCACTTACTTCACTGAACTGAAGACCTCGATGAGATACAGATACTTCAACCCTTTCACTCAGGATATTGCAACTTAGAAGCACTAATTCAAGGAATTCCATGTTGCCAAGCTCTTGTCAGGACTTGATTCTCAATTTGCACAAGCTCAAAAATCAATTGATCACTGAAAAGACAATACCGAGCCTTGAAGATGTCTTCTCTAGGATTCAGTGCCTAGACATTCAATCACGACATGTGCTCTCTGCCGAATCTAGTAGCAACAGTCTTCCTGCCTTGGCTGCTCATGGTCGGGGCGGATTCTCTGGAGGACGTGGACGTGGTTGATTCCCATCATGTCTCTATTGTCAGCACACTGATCATCTGTCTCAAAAATGCTGACAGAAGTTTAGGAAACCCCCAACTGCAAATCAAGTGGTGACTAATGACACATCTGAAGTACCTCCTAGCTCCTCTACTATAGAAACTGATCATTGTCCTGCAACCACTACTGCTGCTACGACTGTAACAGGTAATGCATTTACAGCCTCCTCAACTGCATGGGTAGTTGATTCGGGTGCATCTGATCACATGGCAGGTACTTCCACTCCACTTCATATCATCACTCCCACTTACCATGATTCCACAGGTCAAGGCAGCAACGGTATGTCGTCGCCCGTTACAGGACTTGGCTCTACTTTTGTGTCATGTCTACCGCTTGATTGGGTGTACTTTGTACCGTAATTTCCTCTGAACTTGCTATCAATCAATTAGCTCACCTCATCATTGAATTGTTCGGTAACCTTTCTTTCCAACACACTTTGTCTTGCAGGACCTTCAATTGGGGAAGAAGATTGGTGGTGGACTTACTAGCAATGGACTCTACTACCGAGATCAAATATCGAGTAATACACCTCCAACTGGTGTCGTCCTCTCCTCGGTAGTCTCTCCATTTCAATGGCACCTTCGACTCGGTCATTAATCTGTATTTGTTCTCCACAAAATCGTTAATTGTAGTCCTTCTGTCTTTTGATTGTGAGGCTTGTCAATAAGAAAAGCATCATCGTACTTCCTTTCCTAGTCGTACCAATAAAAGAAGCTCCTCTCCTTTTGAGCTCATCCACTTTGATGTATGGGGACCTAGTCGTAGTAATACGATCTTTGGTTTTCGTTACTTCATCGTTTCATTGATGATTTTTCTCGCATGACATAGGTATATCTTCTACAAGAACGATCTGAAGACTTTTATGTGTTTCAGAAATTCTATGTTATGATCAAAACACAATTTGGCTCTTCTATTCATGCTCTTCGTTCTGATAATGCTCGTGCATATTTGTGATCCTCCATCGATGATTTTTGCTCATCACATGGCAATATACATGAAACTTCATGTGCCTACACTTTCAGCAGAATGGTGTTGCCGAGCGTAAACATCGTCATCTTCTAGATGTGGCCACAACTTTGATGTTTCATATGCACTTACCTCCAGCTTACTGGGGAGATGCGATTCTAACAGCATGCTTCTTAATAAATCACATGCCCTCGTCTGTCCTTGGTTGGACCATCCCATATCAGGTGTTCTATCCCACAAGAAAGCTCTTTGATCTTACTCCTCGTATCTATGGGTGTGTTTGCTTTCTCCTCTAGGTCCAGACAAGCTTTCTCCTCACTCGGTAAAATACGTGTTATTAGGATACTCGACTACTAAGAAGGGTTACCGTTGCTATGATCATGTAGGTCGAAAATAGTATATCCTATCAGATGTCACCTTTTTCTGAAGGTACTCTGTATTTCTCTCCTTTTGGGAAAAATATTGAATCTGATGTGCTCTTTGTCCCTTTACCTAATCCTTTGACATAACCTAACGAGGACAACCGATTTGGAAAGGTGTACACTCAACGTCCATCTAATTCACGTCCTCCGCCGCCACCTTGCATAGACTCGACTGATGTGTCCACAACTTCCAATGTGGATCTGCCAATTGCCCTGCGCAAAGGAGTTTGCTCATGTACCCAACACCCAATTGCTAATGTCATCTCATTTGATCATCTTCGTATTTTTTTCACAGTTTTGTCATGTCTTTGTCTATTATTTCCATACCCAGGAATTATGATGTGGTTGCAGAGCATGCACCCGGAGACAAGCAATGCATAAGGAGATTGATGCCTTATGGGCCAAAGGCACTTGAAAGCTAGTTGATTTATCATCCGATGTTGAGGTTGTTGATTGTCGGTGGGTGTATACCGTCAAATATCAACCTGATGGTTCTGTGGATAGGTTCAAAGCTCGTCTTGTGGCCAAAGGATATACTCAAACTTATGGTGAGGACTTCTTTGAGACTTTGAGGATTCTGAGGTTCATAAAGAAGGCTCCGATGAATGGGCTCTTATTCAAATAGCATGGACACACCAATATCATTGTCTACTCAGATGCTGATTATGCTAGATCTAGAGATGATCGCAGGTCAACTACAGGTTATTGTATTTTTATTGGAGGCAATCTAGTCACTTGCAGGAGCAAGAAGGAAGCCGTTGTGGCTCAGTCTAGTGCTGGAACAGAATACAGAGCTATGGCACACACTGTGTGAGAGATCTATTGGCTCAAAAATCTCCTATGTGACTTTGGTGTCCAATACCAGACTCCTATGCCGAGGTATTGTGACAATCAAGCCGCCATATTCATAGCTAGTAACCCGGTCTTTCATGAAAGAAGCAAACACATTGAGGTTGATCATCATTTCATACGAGGTGCCGTGATGTCAGGACAAATCTCCACACCATTTACCCTTTTCGAAGAGCAGATTGCTGATGTGTTGACAAAACCTCTTATGAATTCTCGTTCTGCTGCAATGTGTACCAAGTTGGGCATGTTTGATCTTTATGCTCCAACTTGAGGGGGAGTATTGATTATTGCTTTTATTGAGTTGATTATTGTATCGATTAGCTCTTTCTTAGCTTAGTGTTTACCTATTAGGCTATTTCATGTATCTTGTAATAACCTGATCCTGCATCATCTACTCCTATTTAATGGGAGTAAGACCTCAATGAAAAATCATCTCCTTTCCTACCAATTTAACAGATTATATGTTCCAAGTATAGTAGATAAGTTTTTCTTCCTATATATGTTACACCATGGCAATTTTATCATTTTACTCATGTTAGGCTGTGTGTAATGTTTCTTCCCAAGGCCACCACCTAGGTGGGATCTTAGAGTACGAGTAACCCAAGGCGTCCTGATATCATGGGCAACAAATTGTGCATAAAATAGGGGAATGGAGTTCTGAATCACCAGAGAAAGATTATGATGCAGGAAGGAAATTGTGGCTCATTCGAATAGGGTGGAAACTATGGAAGGGTAGAACTTCAATCAACAAGGGAATCCAGTTCACCATGGGATAAAGATAAACAAGCCTCGAAGACTTAAAACACAACTTTTATTCAATTCTCCATTCTCCATTTTACACGGTTACAAGACCTCAATTTATAACTCTCTTAAGAACATTCTAGACTAATAAGTACATTAACTAACTCATTCATGGACTTAGGAACACTAAATGACATTAACTAAAGTTTGACCTTATATTTCCCAGGTACAATGAAAGTAAATAATGACGAAAACGATGCTCTGCATCAGATCACGCTCAATATATCATGAAGTGGAGGAACTATCCATGTCAAACCAATGTGCAGTGACGCAGGGTAATTCAGGTTTTAATTTCAAATTGAGAGAAAGCCAAACAGCTCACCTGTACCAGTACAGCACCAGCAGCATCCCCGAAAAGTATGCAGACACCCCGGTCAGTCCAGTCAACAAATCGAGAAAGGGCATCAGCGCCGATGACTAGGACATTACGGAACCCACCACCTGTATTCACAAAAAAGGAATGAGCACTGTACACATGATAGAGATAGTTGGATTTGTGGACTAGAGAAAGGAAATAAAAGTCACTACCCCTTACGTGACAAGCTGCTGACACTAATCCGAGCACGAAACCGCTGCATGCTGCAGTAATATCATAAGCCAGAGGACTCTTCCTGCAGCCAAGAGCTTTCTGGACCTGAAAGTTGACGTTAAGAGCAATGAACATTGGAATATGGGTGATGAAACTGTTGAAAAGTAAAAGCACCAAAAATCGTAAGTTGAAATCCAGAAGATGATAGTTCTATCATTTCCAAAATTAACAAACCGAATGCAATCATGAGATGCTGGGGTACATGCATGGAGTATGTTGGCATGCACCAAGCATAAGACTATCCTATTGAGCATGAGAGGAAGGAAAAGTGCTCAACAACTTCCAAGATAGCTTCATATTAGACAATATAGGTTATAGACCGTCGCATATTGAAAATGGCCAATTCTATTAAGAACAATGTATAAAAACGAGAATGGAAATAGGAGCCCTGCAAAGATACTCACAGGGCCAAGTCTATCAGATGTATTACATGCCTCACAAGTCAATTCCATTTCAAATAAAAAGAGTTTTGTCATAGTATTCTACGGACTAGAGATCACCTTTTATCGTTAACCTATGTTATATCATATGTGGAATGTATGACCATTATGTGAACTCCTTTGGACTTTTTCTAATGAACGACACTTCTGTGCCCCATATCACAAAGAATGAATGTGGAGTGTTACTAAACACGGTAAAAAAAGGCTTTTTCCTAAGGCTAGGAGTTGAGATAATCATTCATCTATTTAAAAATCATGTACAAAGACTGACACTTCCGCACAAGAGATGTCTAATTGATGACGGTAATCAATATCATCCAAATATTTATCCCGTAAACCAGAAAATTAAAAGTCAGTACAGTATATAACTTTGACGCAGACTATAGAGCACAGACGCTAACGAAAAGCTCATGAGGAGTCTTGGCTTTTCAGTGGAGTCACTGTGCTACAAGGTTACAAATTCACACATAGCAAATGAAAAAAGGCTTCTAATATGCTAATGTGTACGTACAGATGCACATAAAAAAACATGTGTCCTAATGCATTGAAAACAACATATTTCTTTTTCATGTCATCATATCGTGATCTATTGTATCATGTTGACTAGTCTGTGCCTATACTATATAGGATGGAGATTCCAATTTTCGGAAAAAACCTGAGTAGCACCGCCGAAAAGATCTTCAGGGGAGGATGTGCATAGTAACACAAGGTCAACATCATCAGGTTCAACTTGTGCCATATCAAGAGCTTTCCTTGCAGCCTCCACCGCCAAACCAGTCAAGCTCTCATCTCCTGTAAGGCATATGAGTGATGTGAATAAAATATGAAGACTTTTCTCCCAAGTTAAATGCGGGGACAAGAGGTTTTGCTGAAATATATAACGTTGTTTACTGTTTAGTTGTATTAGTCAAGTGGAGTTGACTCGGTGGTAAGCCGCTCCCC
This sequence comes from Drosera spatulata, assembly GCA_035668315.1. Lineage (NCBI taxonomy): Eukaryota > Viridiplantae > Streptophyta > Magnoliopsida > Caryophyllales > Droseraceae > Drosera > Drosera spatulata. The sequence continues at coordinate 23,435 of JAOVYX010016781.1, forward strand.
CTTAACCGTAAGATTAGGGGTTCGACATCTAAGGACATTAGAAACAGTCTATGTAAAAATAAAGGTAAGACCTGCGTATATCACCCTATCTTACAGGGATATCCCCCTCATACCTTGCACTTGGCAAGATTATGTGGGTACGTTTCTTTCATTTTCTATTAGTGTTTAGCTGTACTACAAACATATAATTCTCCCCTATTCTTTGCTCGACAGTTGACACAATTCATGTCCCACTCATGAGCCCAATGGCCCATCCTCAGGGTTCTGTAACTCTTGTTATTTCTTTTATTTATTTATTTTTTATGTTTCGAAGGG
>JAOVYX010016782.1:0-53250 GCA_035668315.1 Drosera spatulata
ACTGGAGCTTCAGTCAACCACGGTAAGATATTTGATGCAGCTGTGGAAATACAATTGACTCTATGTTCGACTGTTATGCTAGAATGATGGCTGAGACCTAGTCAAGCCAACGATGGGAGGTGCCGAATGCAGCACATATCGCATTTAGCACTCCCCGGCAACAACCATCTAGGGAACTCTTGTAATGCGGAGAAGGAAGCCGCTTCACTGGATTGGAATCCTGGGATCAAGGAGAAAGTTGACTCAAAATTTGGACTCAAAAACAAGATTTATATGCGTTCTGGAGTTCTCTTTGGTCCTTGCAAGAAAACCAGAAGCAGTTCTTTTCTATAGAGATCTGGTAAACTAAGGTCCAGAATCTGCAATGCAATTAGTCTCCAATACGATTGTTCAATGTGAACAAGCATTCAAGCAACTTAGTTATAGTCCAGGGCTAGCTATAATAGTTCTACTGAATAATGCAAAAAAAATCATGAGCAGGAGGGTTGCTGCGGGGATCATATAGAGGAGCCATGTAGGGATGTTTAAGAGCATCATCGACACTGATCCTTTTCGTGGTCAAAAACTAGCATCTTTTGCAGCAAATCGATTGCCAATGGGTGGGCATTTGGATAAAGGCAAGACAATGGAGCTCCGGCAGAGAAAGGAAGAGATCTTATGAACCTTTTGGCCTTTGGGTTATCTATGAATTGAAGATCAGACTCCTTCTGGCTCCCAAGTATGTTGATGATCAGTTTCAGCTGATTGAGGCACTCTGTGCCAGGAAATATGGGCTTCCGGCCAAGCTGCTCGGCAAAGATGCATCAATGGAAGTTCCGTACTTGTCACAGCATAATAGCAGCTCAGGGGCTCTATACCAGCGTGTAACAACATATTCTGTCATGAACTGGCCCTGGCCATTACTAGTACGTGCTAACCCAAAGTCGCAAATTTTGAGGTCACAATTTGCATTGATAAGGAGGTTTCCTGGCTTTAGGTCTCGATGGAGTATATTTGCTGAGTGAAGATATTTTAGACCTCGGAGCAACTGCATTGCGATAACGAGATCAGCTTTTATGTGACCAAAAATAACGAGTACAAACAGAAACCATGCATCACATTTTGAGCGCGCAAGTCCAGGCAATCCAAACCCTAAAACCATGCCTGATTTTACAATCATAAATCATTAAGATCAGTGGATGCAGCTAATCATAGATGGCATGTTTTGGCTGGTCTCCCCATAAACCCAGGACTGTTGGATACGAAAAAAATTATGTAAAGTCAGAGAAAGTCGTCTGTGGGTAACGTACAACTTAACACACAGCTGGCTAAAAATACACAGAGCATTTTCACCGGTTTCCAGCAAACAGGTTGTCTGAGATCAAATTTCTAAGTCCCAACTTGGCCCCAAACAAGTCTGAAGCCCTCAAAAGTCAGTATGCTGATGGACAGTCATTGGCAATAAGTAGGCAAACATGTTGCGTTTCTAGGTAAAAATATGCGAGAGCCTAGTGTGCAACTTGTATATGCTTTGTCCTTGATTAACCAGTTAAGGAAATCATAAAACCAAATGCAAATCCACGACAAGGTACTTCATCAAATTTGAACAGCAATTCGGGCTAATGCATACTCCAAGAGCATAAACAGAAATTTGCTGCAAGACTTCCGATTCGGTATTCACCTCTTGTCTTGACCACACTGGTCACGAAGAGAAGACTGGACTAAACTTTCGTTAATCATTTGACAACGATTGCGTGAACTAGTATAAATTGCTATGTCCTTTACTGCATTTTATTTCATACTTTAGAATTACTAGAATACAATTTCGACACAAAAGAGACAAGTTCAAAGAACTTAAGTCTCAATTGCAGTTATACAAACCCGATTCAGTGCTGAAAAAGAAAACAGAAGAAAGAAGGAAAGGGGTTCCAAAAAGAAACACTTGCCTGGAATAGGAAGTACTGGCAATGGTCATTGCTAAGAGCCTGAGAAGACTTAATTATTTGATGAAGATCTGTATCCATGAGTTCGTAGACAAGATATACATCCTTGAAATTCGTCCTGTGAACAGGTGGCATCACATCTTTCAAATTGATCACGTTTTCGTGTCGGAGAAGCTTCAACTCACGTAGAGTCCTCGATGCATCAACACGATCCTCGAACGCATTGTTAATTTTCTTTATAGCCGCTTTCTCATTTGTTTCCCTATTGACTGGAGAGCAAACAACCCCATATGCTCCTTTACCAATGGGCTTGATGGGCACATACTTCGTATCAACCTCAAACAATGTCTGCCACATCGAGTAGTAATGCTTTCCTGGGTACCTGATGCCATTCGGAGGCTCGACAGGAGTCGCCATTCCCTACACGTACATCACAGCATACAAAATTACTGATCAAATATGACTTCAAAAATACTTGAGAACTGCACAAAAAGAATCCAAACGATTAACAAGGCGATATCCATGCAACAAGGATCAGACAGAATAAACACCAAAGCAATTATCATATCTCCAAAACGTCAAAGTTCTGAGAAGTAACATAAAGCAGCCACAATACCTTATTCAATCAAGTTCACAACGAAACAGCTCAATCTTCAATTAAACGGCTACGAAAACGAGTTATAACATTTTTCAACAAACTAAAACGTATGAAACTATCTCAGTATGGAAAAGAATAGGTTACAATAATACTCCATAATTTACATTCACTTGCTCAAACAGCTTCAAGCACTATCTCAAACTCCAACTTGGAGCAAAAAGACAAGGGGGCGCCTTGATGCAAATAATTAAACGCTCCACCAAAATGGAAAAATCTGCCAACAAGTGGAAGTCTACAAGGAAACCCAATAGTATTTTCCCCCTTTTGGAAAGTTACTGTATATGAGATCTATCTACTCATGGATACATGGCACATAACAACAAAGAGAGAGAGAAAACACTAGGAAGAGATTACAAGGAAAATAACCGCACGCTTTTCTATGTGCTTCAATCAACCAAATTCATAGAAGTGTGCAAGGAAGCACATCGTTCAGATAACTATCTGAATCAAATAAACAAAAAATAATTTTAAAAAAAATCAAATAACAAAACAAGAAATTTCCAAGTTACCATCTTTGATTGAAATGATCATGCAAAACATAATACAAACAACATGAAAAAAGGTCCAATCGTCAGAGAAAAATCCACATAACTTATACCACAAAGAGTAATACTCCTCTTATAACAAGCAAGATAACTAGTCACATGAAAAACAGGAACTTGAACTGCTACAATAATTTCCAAAATCAGCAACAACCCAGTTGAGAATTCAACCCAAATCACATACCTTTCCTTGAAAATCCACCCCAAAAAAATAAATAAATCCTCACTGCACCCAATCCAATCCCACCCACCAAACACACCCCCTCGATTCCCAATCCCCATCAAACCCACACTTTTCAAATCCAACCCGAATTACAATCTCAATCGGGTTCGAATCCAAATCCGATGTGGGTATGTGTGTGTTTGGGTCAGCGAGGGAGTGAGTGAGAGATTCGTTAATGGGTCGACATCGATAGAGGAAAACAGAGCAGTAGTGATGAGAGGCTGAAAATAGTGAAGGATGGGAACTAGGTCCTTAAGAAAGCATAATTCGAAGCTCAAATCTCGGGAGGCAAGCTCTCAGAAAACTGGAAAGTGCGCGTTTTGAGTGCAAATGGGTGTCGTTTTGGGGTGTTTAATGATGATTGGTACGATGACAATGGGATGTGCGATATAATTATTCAGTGTGAATGGGGATGAATGAGATTAATGAGAGTGATCATTGGTTAATGACGTGGTGTGACTGTAGCACGGTATTTATTGTTGTGATGTTGTCGCGGTTTGATATCTAGTGCTATTACATCGGAGTTTAATGTTTCTGAGAACCATATCTTTGAGGTTACTCCTTAGTACTGCGGGAATCGCAAAAGATCGACGAATGATTTGAATTGTTTGTGTGACATTGATTTTAAATGTAAGTTTCTTATTATATCTTTAAAGTTATGTTAGTATATCGTGTTTTGTGTTTGTAACATGCATAATCAATATCAACTGAATCTAGTATAGTTATAATATTAGGATTTGATTATGAATAATTAATTAGGTTATTGCATTGTTATGGTTGTGAGCATGTTATCGATTTTCTATATGTCAATGTAGAATCGATATACTAGATCTTTTTGTTGACATGAAAAATATCGAGATTCATCTTTTGAACTTATTAGGCAACTTTGAAGTCAGCTTGCTTTCATAGAAGGATGACCAGTCTATCGACAAAGGGATGGAGTGATTAAGTTAGCAGCAAAGCTAGCTCAATTAGGTAATGGTTTTGTGGTCCTCGTCTAGTGGACCGTCGACTTTGAACTGGAAGGAATATTTTTAAACATAGATGGTCCCGTTCCTAATTAGTTCCTCGTCGTTCATATTTTATTATAAACATTCATTCCTAATCAGTTTTACATCGTTCATGTTAGTTCCTCGTGATTTTCTGTATAGGAGATATTCATTTATGTCTCCATGTCGGGAAAATGCATGGATTCCGTTGCAATGACAAGTTAATATAGAACCTAACGGATACGCTCAAATTAAGCACATATTCAAAGACGGGGTGTGGTGTACACCCCCAAAGTTATAGGACGGATTTATGGTCCAAAAGTATGCAAATGTTTAGCACGTGAGGATCGATAGTAGGGAACAATGCCTTGTGCACTCGCTAACACATGATATACATTTAGTATATGCCTTTTATAGCAAGGAAACCTTTTTGAACTCATTAGTGTAGACATTTTTCATGATCAACGTATAAAATGGTGGAAAAATGTTTCGTGACTTATACATATACCATAACTATTACATCAAACACTGATCAAAATAATTAGAAAGATAATTATCATTTCATTACATCAATCACTATTGAAATAGATTGACTTGTACTATTCTGAATGATGAAGATGTAACGCAACCGTTGATCTAAACGAAACATATGTTCATCAGTGAACAGGCCCAGTCCAGCTCGACGCATTTAAATGGGCCGGACTGCATCATCTATTCAAGCACAGTGCACATGGCCCACTGCTAACAAACAAGACCGTTTAAGCCACGACCTCGTTGAAGATATTTTTATGGATTGTGGGATTCTTTTGTGTTTTGAAACCGACAAAAGCAATACTATGCGGTTCAGGGAATCTATCATCTTGAAATAAAAGTCGGATATACCCCTATGATAAAAAATGTTAGAGCAGTATCAATTTCTCCCGCTGTTGAGGATTCGTGATGTGGTCAATGATATTAGAAAAGTGAAAAAATTACGATAGCATATGAATTCATGATGAAATCGGTTGATTGACACATACTCCGTGCTCGTGGTTCAGTTATTCCTGGGATAACAGAACATATTGTGTTGATACTATCTAGAATTTGACATTAAATATTTATTATCCGATTCATAACTTATGCATACTGTTTTCACTATCCAAATAATATTAATCCACCACTATAAGAAAATATCTGATGCAATCAATAAGTCCCATCAAACTTTGTTGCATCAAGCACAACTAAAAGTATTTTAATATAAACATTTAAACTTGAATACAGGGGAGGGAAAGAGCAATTGTGAAAAATTTGTTAAGTCAATATCTTTTACGTCCCATATAAATTATAATGACACGTATTTCAATATATTTTATTATTATTTTAATGATATCATAAAATTTTTAAATTGATACATGATTAAAGTTCATAATTTTACCTATTATTAGTTATCATAACAATTTTATAAAAAATAACGTTTGATCGTACTAAGATTAGACATAAAAATACGTATCATCACAATTTATGTGAAATGGAGGCAGTAATTTATGTGTGTAGTCAATTTTTGATAATATATTTGAGACAAAAAGGGCAAAGAAATGTGAATTTTGACATACCGTATGCCGAATGTTAAAATAACGATTGGCATTAAACAACATGAATAAACGAACAGAATTAAAACACGACAAAATAAATCTAGATCGTTGATCAATTATGTTTTAATTTGAACCATTATTTTAACACTCAACGTACCCAATGTCAAAATACATATTCTCTTTCTCCCCTATTATATGTAACATTTTCAAACATTGCAATATCCAACACGTATTTTATGAATTTCGTTTCTCGTCTTAATAAAATAAGAAAATTATGACACTGATCTCATGTTGAAATACATAACATAAATAATCCTTAGTGTTTCATGATAATTTTTCAAAAATAAGATTTGATTGTTCCGCGATACGAGTCAAATTTCGCTTCGATAAATACGATATTCAAAATGTTGTGTTTAATTTGAGACAAATAGTTAATATTGGATCATTAGCTTATATATCCTGAGGTTGGGATTGTCTTTTGCGAAGTTTTCCCGTTTCAGTTAGGGGTGAGAATTCGGTTTATTAATCGAAATTTTTTTTGGGTTTTGAAAAATCAAAACCGAATCCAAATCCGAATCGAATTTAGTTCGATTTTTTGATTTTGGTTAACTGAAATAATATGCGGTTTCATTTCGATTTTGGTTTCTTATCGAATTTCATGAAGAATAAAAAAAAATATGAAAAAAATTTATCCGAATATAATAAAAACGATTCACAAAAATTAAAATAAATTTAAAATTATAAAAGCATCATATAAAGAATGCAAAGTATTAGAATTTACATTATAAACACCTTTTAAAATATAACAACAAGAAAAATTAATAAATTAAACATCTAAAAAATGGAGGAAAAAAATAAAAAATAGAAATTTGATTAATTCGAATAATCGACTTAATTGAAAGTTTTTAAAAGCCAAAAACGAAACTTAGACCAAAATTATTTTGATAACTGAAATATCAAAAATTAAAATAATTGAATCAAATTCGATTTTTGGATTTGATAATTCAATTTTCGGTATTTCTGTTCATCTCAGGTTTCAGTTTCATGTCTCGTATGGAGTGCATGACACTGACAAATTCCGGAGACGGAACCGACGAGGGGCACGATCGTCATTTCCCCCCCAAAGAGAATTTCATACACGCACACACTCTCATCCAGTAACCCTAGGATATCTCTCCTCACTCATCACCTCTTTAATTAATCTCTATGAATTTCATCTAGCCTCGAGGCTCCGATGTAACCCAACAAAATCAAGATAGAGGTGAGATTCATAAACCTAGATTATTCTTCGATTGCTGAATCTGTGAGCAGATAAATTCACGATCTCTTGATGATTGACCTGATATCGATCGTGAATTTGTTGAATCGTGGAGGAATAACGGAAGATGTTTGGTGATTTAATTAGTTCAGTTGATATCGTTTTTGCTCGCTGTGTAAAGTAGAACTTTGCTTTGTGTATGAAATAGATTGCAGGATCGATGGTGTTTCGGTTTCCGATGATCGTGGATGAGGAATTTGTTGTTTACAAGCTCGGATGTTGTAATTTGGAACTATGAGCGAGACGAACGATTGAACATATCGTAACCCTAGGGTGTGGTGGATTGGTGTTTGGTTTGGGTTGATGGAGCTCGCATGACTTTTTAGATGTATAAATGCGAATTTGTGAGTTATGGCTCCAATGTTTTCTCTTTTAGGCGGTGAAGGGCAGATATAATAATTACCAAGATCTATCGAAAACCTTTTTTTTTCTTTTTAAAGATATATCGAAAACCATTTTTTTTTTTGGTTTCAAGGATTACAGTCTAAGTTTTGTGCAAGGGTGACGGGTTAACTTTTAGCACGAAACTTGCTTATTTGGTACGGAGTACTTTATCTTATTGTGGCATCTTATGTTTGGAAGGTTTTAATGCATCCGACTAATACCTGGATATGGTGCGAGTAATACTTGAATATGGCATTGATAAAATTTTGCTCTGATATGGAAGTTTATTTTTGAATTTTTGTAGTGAGTGCGAAAGATGGTAACCTTGCAGGGGAACATTATTTTCCCAACTGTTTGTGCCAAAGAAGTGGGTGTTCATAGAATGATGCTGACTGGGAGCTTGCTCGAATCTGAACCATGGAGAAGTGGATGCCAAGAGAGCAAGGTTATTTATGGGCCCAGAATCGGTATTGGCACTCTAACTTGAGAATGTCAGACTCGGAGGCTTGTGACCGTGTCTTGGGCCCATAGCTCTTCGAACGGCAATGGCCGCAGGGCTGAAAACTTTAATGAAAGTGACGAAGATTATGTCAACTCCAGCGTGCTCGAAGAAGGTAAAGTTTCACTGTTATTCAGAGGTCATTTATAAATTCCATATAAATGTCCAAAACTTCGTCAGTGTTTGCTTGGTTTACTTGCTGTTTATTTGCATACATACAGTTTTTCCGTCTCTGACCTGCATTGCTGGTTATGCCTTGCATAAAAACTAAAAACTGTGCCAACTGCTATGGTATGACTTTTGAGTCAAGCTTGTTGCCTTCTGCAACTAATAAACTAGATATTTGAAATACTTCTGCGCAAGTCTAGTAGTATACACTCTGAACATGGCAACCAAATGAGATGCTTATTAATTAAGGGCTTATATATCCAGTGACACATTTGCGTCTCATTCCACACTGGTATTTTGTTTACTCCCAACAGATAAAATTTTCTTGTACGAGTGGTTAGTTTCTCTGGCCTTTCTCAGGGAACTTCAACTGTTCGTTTTGGAAGGATGGCAACTTCGTACACGCATGTGTAGGTTGTATCTAATTATGGAACTGTCCCTTTGTTTAAATGGTGAAATTAAATGCTATGTAAAACTAAATGCTATTTCACCGATGGGCTAGCTTGCGTAGTATCATGTTCAAGTTATCGATGCGCATCTGTTAGGCCTCTTTTTCTTTCAGTAGTGTGTCCTCCATGGTTTCCAGTCCTTCATTGCCTACTGTCTTGCATGTCGTACATATTAGTTGCTTTGATTTTTGATCACTTATTCCTCCAGCTTACTCATGGAATGTTTCTAGTGGAGATGATGAGTGGTTTCGATGGATACACAGTGAAGATGAGGGATGGTAGATTTCTAAAATGTGTCCATAACAACCCTCATGCTGGCAATCTGCCTGGTTTTCCTCCACTGCCAGTAATGGTGCTGAAGATGGAGGACGGAAATGGACTGATTTTTCCCATAATTGTTTGTACGTTATCCTTTTCTGAGAGTATTTTTTGTTTCTTGCTTTTGGGATTATGAGTAGAAATCCTTACTTTCCTTGAATTTGGTACAGCGGAGATGGGAAATGTGCTGCTTATGCCCGCTCTTCATAATGTGCATATTGTAAGATAAGATATTTTCCATTCTTATTTTTGAAGTCCATGTCGATATTCTTGTTTTGCACTTTATATGACATTCCTGCGTAATGTTATTAACAGTCTAATCGTGTAGACTTTACTAATTATAGGCAAGGCCAACGATGCGAGGTTGAGAAAGAGATGATGGAGAAGATGGGATATGAGGTAGGTTCATGATTAAGCTTTTGTGAAAATTTTTATCAAAAAAAAAAAAAAAAAGAAGGTGAAAATGAACTTGCTGGATCCTCCATCTGCATAATGTTGACCAAGTTTTATTTGATTTTTGTCACTCTTTTTTCTTGCAGGCGAAACTTGTGCGTATAACTAAAAGAGTGCATGATACGTATTTTGCTCGGTTGTACCTCTCGAAGGCATGTATAAAGTCCTCTTAGCAAGTTCAATTTTTAATATGCCGTCAATTAACGTCCTCTTATGTTTTTATTTTGCCTTTTGTTACAACAGGGAGATTCTAAAACAGACTCTTTCAGCCTCGATCTGCGTCCGTCAGTTGCCATTAATATTGCAGTGAGATGCAAGGTATTTCATCCAAAGCATGTGATCTCCACAAAAAAAAAAAAAAAAAAAAAGTTCGTCACATGTCCTCAGCCCTGGTATATGGCTTGATTTCAGGGTTTTGATGCAGCATATAGGTAGTCCTTTTGCTTATCCTTCTTTCTTTGTCTGCTCTCCTTTGGGGGTTAGCAACTTAGTGGAAGTGTGTTTGACCTAATTAAATTGAAGTTTATGCCTGTTTTTAACCAAACAGGTCAGTATAATTTCTCTACTTTATTCCCTAACTGATGGATCAATGGCCACAGAAAATGTCTATAGAAGCATCAGTTAATCTTCTAATCCTAGATTTTCAACTGTTTGAGACATGTAACTTTGTCCTCCATTTTCTTTATTCAGAGAAAGGATATTCAATCCTCTACCAAAAATTAAGAGAAAGAGAATTAAAGAACGAGTACTTTTCAGAGTTCAATCCTCTACCAAAAATAAAATAAAACCAAATAAATAAAAATAAATCATAGATGGGGTAGGATGTAATAGCACTTTCCTTGTGACTAGTCCTGTTGATATTTGTGAAAATGGAGGTATTCTCGTTCTCATGGTTCCGTACAACGAGCCTCTCCAGCAGCTGATACCAGGCAAATAATCCATGATCTCAACATGAGCTTCTTGTAAGGAAATTTAATTCCCTAAGTATTCTTCTAGGGCATCATCAATTTATCTTCACATTCTACTTTGCCTACGAATGCATTGTACCTTGATCCAAATGCAGCAATTTTGACCGAAAGGAAACTGTTTTATAAGTTGCATTGATAATATGAAATTTAGGGAACAAGGAGAGAGATACTTGCCGGTTTTCTCTTACATAGCATGATATGATTACATAAATTTTACAAATATCTGCTATTCATACCTTGTGTTACAAGATATGCATACCTTTTCACCATTTGACAATGTTTTGTCCATAAATGATGGGACAGTGTGTATTTCGGTAATGTCTTTGCTTATGAATCCTTTTCTTGCTACATTTACCGAAGCTTTCTTAGAAAAACGTAATTTATTCCATCTCGTCCAAATGATCGTGGTATACTGGTATTTCTTCTTGCAACTTGAAGAAGGCTTGCGTTTTTTTTTGTAGGCAATCCATATTGTATTGATCATGAAGGTTTTTTTTTTTTTTTTTTTCTGGTTGATAGAAATTCTTTGAAAATAACTGTTGCATTGCTTGTTGCCAACTTGCCATAGATGTTTAACAGATAATTTCGAAAAAATCTACACAGGTGCCTATACGAGTCAACAAAACCTTGATAAACAGTGATGGGATCAGGATTGTTGAAGCTGTGAAGTTACCCCTTAATGGTGCTGCATCAGACGGTTTATCAACTGAATGGGACAGGTGAGTAATCTATCTCATGCAAGGACTCAAGAATGTTTGATGTTCTGGAAAGTTTCTGATTGGTTGTCCTAGAGTGAGTCAAGGATTTCAGTATTATTGCATGTAGTGTGAGATACATCTGTCAAGATTCCTCAGGCATCCTCTTCTAGTGATGCTCTCTTTTTCAGTACTGTGGTGTGCCTTCTAGTCATTTTAATTGGGGGCACGTTCCGTGCCATGGTCCATGATTCTTTTTTTCCCGTGAAAGGTTAAACCAGTAGGCCTGGATGCTGCCAACCTTTTGTACAGTCATTAATTGCCTTTGTTGTGTCTTTTCCTCCAAATTATCGAATATGGACGTGACTCAGGTCCTATTTGGTCGGCATACTGGAGTATGGGTCAATGACAATGTTGCACTGGATTGTCTTCTACATTATCTCTGGGTGCAGTGCAATGTGAACCAAGTAGCCTCTCTGGTTTCATCTTGCAAATAATAATTTCCTTGTGGGAAGACAACTAAATTGTTTGCATCTATCCTAGTTTTCAACGCTGTGTTTCTTATGATCTTCCTATGTACAGAGTATGTATCAATGTTTAGGGAGTACATATTATGCGTTATGCTCCTCAGGAAAATAATTTTCAAATACCAATAATGTAAAATTCCGATGAATCTTAAATATCTGCCGGGTGCATATGAACGGAATCATCCATTACAAAAAGTACAGCTGTTACACAGTTTCCTTTCCTTCGCTCTTTGAATTGAAGATATATGATATATAAATGAACATTGAGCAGGAGATAGCTTAGGGGTTGTTTGATATCACTTTTGTTTTATGTTTTCTGTTTCTATTTTCGTTTCACAGGCCGATGAAACAGAACGGTTTGGTATCATTTTATTTTTTTATAAAACGGATGAAACAGAGACTAAAATAGGATACCGGAAAAAGTGTTTCTGTTTCGTGTTTCATATGAGTACAATATTTAATATTCCTTTACAAAAAAATCATTTTATTTTGTTAAGTAATTTCAGTTTTCGTTATTGGTTTTCTGTTTTTGTTATTGGTTTTGAGCAACAATACCGAGTAGCCTCTTAATGAGTCGTCCTCATTAGTGAGAATCTCTTTCTAAAGCAAAACTTGGGACTGTTTTTCCCCTTGGCATTGGTTGTGTACATGTGTGAAACATCACTGTAGTTTTTGTGTGTGCTATAGTAGTTGCATTTTTCATGTTCCTAACTTTAGGGATGAGAAAGTGGGATTGGATGGCAATTCGAAAATGGTTACTCATTGCTGTCCTTGTGGTTGCTACTGAGTTGATGATTCTGTACTCCATTGAAGAATTCGGGAGAAGAATTCATTGGTTGCACCACGCTTTGATTTCTTAATTATTTTATACATCTCATACCTCACATTGTGTATGCTTGTTGCAGGCCTAGTGATCTGACATCAGTGGAGACAACCGAATTCAGGCTGCTGCGTAATATGATCGATGCTGCTGGCGAGGAACGGTATCAAGATGCTGGTATGCCCTTTTGAAGAATATGAAAGTTCATTTTTTGTCAATAAATATGCGATATCTATCTTTTTATGCACGTGCAATATGTGGTATTGAAATCTTCTGATGAGCATAGAGTTCGAGTTTCCGACCGTTATCCATTTTTCGTATCATTCCATCTAGCATATCTAGTTACGTAAGCTTAGGCCGGTCCAGATATCTGCGAGGGCTTAAGGCCAGATGTCACTTGTTCTGATGGTAGGTGTGAAAGAGCAAAAAATGAGTGTTCGTAAGCCTTCACTTCAGAAGTTTCAATTGGTAGTCAGTACTTGGCTGAGTTGGGGTAGATACTGGATACTGTGTTATCCCTCATGTCCCGCTGTCCCGCATATTGGGTACGACATACATGAAGTGTGATAGAAGCACAAGCAACGTTGCACGTATAGCATACCATAGAACCCTTTATGGAACATTATGGAAAGGAGAATCCATCCCCGACTTTATTTTAGAGCAACCGCATCTACTGTGCTAAAAAGAAATGTATCTTGCCTGTGCCCTTGCCATTTTTTCCCTCAATGTTAGTCTGGTCTATTTCCATGGTTGTGATGTCAGGCTCTTAAGCCATATGAACTATCATTCCTGTGCTCCAGCAATAGGCTCAGAGATTTTTCTTGGTGTTTTTCTCTTAACTCTAGCTCGATGGAGGAACGAGCTCACTCGACACAGGGCTAAAAGGAACTGGGCATAACTGTTGAAAGTTCAAAACCTATCCATATTGATGACTGGTTATCATCCTTCGTGCTTGATTTTTTCTTTTCTGCAATAGTAGAGAAACTAGATTGGTGTAAATAACACAAGCTTGACAAGTTTCGCCTGTGGATTCTTGTTTCTCTTGCAGGAAGCTGTCGTTCTGTACATAGAAGTATATTAACTCCTGGTAGTCGCCGCTATATTTATGCACTAGTATGTGATAGACATGCATAGTAAAACTCTTACCTATTACAGTCTTGTCTATATCTATATGTGTCAGTCATGTCCAAGTTACACGGAGTCTTTGTGAATATCTGGATAGATGGTTAACTTCGCAGTTCAGAACCACAAAATGATAGCTGGGATATTGCATGGTACTTCAGTTCAGAAATACAAATCATAACTGGGCTATTGCATGGTACTTCAGTTCAGAAATACAAATCATAACTGGGCTATTGCATGGTACTTCTTGTTATGGTTCTTGTACTTTGTTGTCGTTACATGCATTATTTGTTTCGATAGTTGTCAAGTTAGTATCAGCGTCATCTTATACTACTACCACAACTTTCATGGTCAAGAATATCGCCGTCGCAAAATTGATCATGGTGGTTGTGTTGAGGTCCCGAAAATCCCCGAAATGGACAATGCAGTGTGAGCCATCATTATGAAATTATGTACAGCTCAAAAATGGGGTAACTTTTTTGCGTGATGCATTTAATTTGGATTACATTTTGTGCAACTGTCTTGACTGAGCTTTGTTTCTATGTGCTGAATAACAAAAGATGTCTCCGATGCGGATATCCCTGATATTTGTGAGTCCAATTTGGTGGACCTGAGCTTTCATGTTTATATAATTTGAACGATTAATACTAAGATGACTGTTTGATGTGGATTTCTGAAGTATAAGAATGCGCTGATTGGTCTTTGATGGAAGGTATCGTGTTTCCCTGATTATCGTATGCTATTAAATGTGTGGTGTATTAAAGCTTCAGAATCGTATATTTGATCTATGCTTAACATCGTGATTGATCTTTGTTCAATTATGCAGTTGAGATTGCTCAAAATACCGAATGACATCGAAAATCTATCACCAAAACACACAGGATCAAGATGGTCAGTATACGAGATAACGATTACACTCTTATCAGGTGGTGTTTTCCATACAGTGAAACTTCAAAGCAAAAGCTGATCGCACGATGTTTCCATTTCTCAATCGACGAGCTGGTTCAATAGTCTCTTTTTTGTGAATCTATGCCAAATAGAGCGTCATGGGATTTTCAGACTTCATTGTTTCAGCCAATTTGTTTTTTTGGTAAGTTTGTTTGAGCGAACTTTAATCGTACTATGGTTCATCTATCATGGGGCGAATATGATCTGATTCATGTGGAAGGCGTTGAGAGCTGTGGGTATATCACTATCCAAGTATTGCATCGTTTTCGCTTGCATTACTTTTCCTCTATAATTAGATTACAGGAATTCATGCTAGTCGAGAAGGCGACTGGTGCTGTGGTGCATAGTACTGTTTGAGATGTGAAAAAATATTTTTGGAATATTTTAGCTTTACGGGGTCACCATTTTTCTCCTCCTCTCAGTTTTATACTCGTTTTATACGATGAATATATCCCTTCATTTATGGAGCATTACTTGAAGAGAAAATTATGCTAATGCTGTGCATTTGGTAAATGGCTATGATTAAGACATGGTTTGTGTCGTCGCATTCCATCGCTTGCAATCACCTATTCCCCATTGCCTACAAGATAAATTCTATCTATATTGAAGGAAGATATTCTTTGAATACGATTCTTAATTTTATCAACAAATAAAGTACTTTCCCCATTGTTATTGCATCGTTCTATATCGCCAACCCTTTTAATTTTGAAAAATTACATTGAATATCGAATGAATCATTATTATGAACATCTATGCATCATGCTATTGTAGCATGGTTGCGACCAAGAATACAAGCTTCGGAACATATTCCAATATAACTCATGATTCCACCAGAACATTTCTGTGGCGCACCACGACACTTTAATGCAATTACAAAGATGATAACTGGTCACCCGCGTGTCACGCTGTCCTCGAAGAATTTTGACACGCACAATCTCTTTCCTCACATTGTATAGGATGAATGCAGGTGGACCACAACACGTCCAAATTACCGCCCATTTTCCCTATCTTGAATGAAATGACGGGGACACAGCCTCCT
This sequence comes from Drosera spatulata, assembly GCA_035668315.1. Lineage (NCBI taxonomy): Eukaryota > Viridiplantae > Streptophyta > Magnoliopsida > Caryophyllales > Droseraceae > Drosera > Drosera spatulata. The sequence continues at coordinate 15,614 of JAOVYX010016782.1, forward strand.
CTCCTTTCTTGCGGCTGATGTTTACGTACCCCCAACTCAACTATACTATGCAATACATAGACCGAGGGGTCTCTGTGAAGACAAATTTTTAACGAAATCGTCGGATAATACGTCAATTTGCTATAAGACTATAAATTATAGTGGAATACATTTTATGTAATTTTCATATGACAATGATTTCGAAAACGATAATACATTATTGATTATAGAAACAAACTTCATCAAAATTCGTGTTGAATAAAGATTTTTTTTTGAAACAAAAAGGATAAGAAAAAAGAATCGATTAATAGAAACAATAGCAAAAACTGTTCGTTAACAATAGCATGAACCAAATTTTAATAATTTTTTTTGGAAAAAAACAAAAAAGATAAAAACAAAAAAATAATTAAAAATTATATTTATCTATTTTTTAATTCATTATCACAGAGGTGTTTCTGCTTCTGTTTCTCTTTTTCTGAAAAAAGAATTAATAAATAATTTTACAATATTTCATTTAATCGTTTCATTTTTAGTTTCGCAGCGAGGGAGAGGAAGGAAGGGAGTTTCAAACAGCTACTCAAAAGCGATCTCCTCCTCCTCCTCCTCCTCCGCCGGCGACGACTTTCGTCCCCGTCCTCGATCCCTCCTCCTTCGCCGTCACCAGGTATCTCCCCTTGTCTTTCTCGCTCTCGCCTCATCGTCGAGGTCGCTCTCATCATCATAATCTATGAGTTTTGGGGGTACTGAAATCGATTCTCTTGAATTTTTGTTGGTGCAGTTGCTGGTCGGAGATTGAGATTACAATTTTTTTCGCCGGGTTTCGACATGTCTCCGGCGATCGACCGGGTTCCTCGGACTCGTCAGTGTTCTAACTCTCTACGTCTCTTTCATCTCCTTGTCGTGTTGAGGAGTTCGCTGAATTATGCTTGTTTATATTGATTGCTGAGTTTGAATATGTTGTGTTTGTCGATTTTGATGACGATATGATTCTATGTGGTGCATATTTGTGTTCGATTCTTGAGAGATTAGAGATGATGAGTTGTTCTCTTTGTTGTCATGTGGTTTAATTTGGGGGAAAAATGTCGGAGTTGGATGTTACTGATTTGGTCTAGCTTGGTGAAGTTCACAAGATCTTAGTATGTGTTTGGATATGGAGATTCTTTGGTGTGATAAATATATTTAGCACGAGATTGAGAGTGTCCTGTGGAGATCGATTCTTGAAGCTTGTAAAACAGGCTTTTTCGGGACGTGTAGGGGAAATTTCTAGATTAGAGGTTTGATGTGTGATATAAAGGTCTCTAGATGGATGAGAATTTCTGTTGTTGAGGGAATGGCGAGGGAAAACGCGGGGAAGAAGTACCTACCAGAAGATGTAAAACGATTTAACTTGAAGTAAAAGGAGCTGGGAAACTGAAGTGACTAGGATGGGGTTGTTGAACATGTTCATGATTCAACAAAATAGTAGGAATGGTTTTAATCCTACGGCGAATCCGGCATCCTGCTTTCAACTATAATTGGTGGTGGTGCTGTTCATATGGAGTCTTTGGTGTAAGAAATGATACCAGTTGTTTCATAGGAAGAGCCAACGTTATTTTCTGTTCTCCTATGCGGAAATTTATCTGCTGATTTCCAGCACTCAATTGGAACCTAAAGCAACCAGGTAACTTGTCCAACCTCTAACGAGACCATGGCTCCAGTTACACACATAAACGACGTGGGGATTTGCGAATTGCAGGAGGGGATGTTATAGTTTATAAAACCATTTGTCTGTGTTTATGTGCTTTAAACCTTTTGATTGGAAGCTCATAATTCCCTGTTGCAGATTTTGAAAGGACCTCCAGCGTGGAAGAAAAAAGAGAGCGGAAGTCTGATTTCGAAACATCAGAAGATGAAAAGAAGACAAAAATGAGGAATCTGAAGAAGAAAGCTATCAATGCCTCAACAAAACTTAGACGATCATTCAAGAAAAAAGGCAAGAAGAAGGATGACGGTCGTGCTTCTGTTCCCATCGAGGATGTTCGTGATGCGAAAGAATTGCAGGTTGTGGAATTATTTCGACAAGCATTGATTGTGGATGACTTGTTACCAACACGACACGATGATTACCACACATTGTTGAGGTGATTGTTTCTATTATAACTTTGACTTGCAGATTAATCTTCCGTTGGGTCCAATTCATGTAATTGTTTCTCCTATTTAAAGAATTTATTGTGATCTTCATGTGGACTTAAAGAACTGGAACAGCATCAAAGTGAAACTTAAATGCAGGTGGCCTGTTTACGTCTCTTAACAGTAGGCAGTCTTGTAGTGCCTTAGAATAACAACTGCCATTTAGGACTGGAATGAACTTATCTGTACCTGAAGAAACTATGCCTTTCTGTTGGAATCGGGCTTTGATGAGCCTGGGATGTTTTCAAGCGATGAATAGGCACTTGGTGAATATTTTGTGCTTATAAGGAGTTGCAGAGATTAATGGAAGTACTGTTCTATTTGATCCTGATCATTTTGACAGGATGGGAAACCATTTCAAATTTGATATTCCTAATCGGCTTATGGTAGAAGCTTATGATAGAAGCCATGCCCTTATGATATATTTCGATCCTGCTTTTCTTGCAATTCTTTTTTTGGTCTGCTGGAGAGATATCAATAACCTGCAAGTTTATCTATTCTCTTTTCGCTATTAAATCCGCTGACTGTAATGAGTGATGGCTGAAGCTTTTCAAATCTTGTTGCAGATTTCTAAAAGCAAGGAAGTTCAATATTGAGAAGGCAAAAGCTATGTGGGCTGACATGCTTCGGTGGAGAAAGGAGTTCGGTGCTGATACCATTATTGAGGTGATGATTGAAATGCCTGCGTTCTCCAAATCCTGGCTTCTCTATTGCTCTATCCAAGTTTGATTTGACACATGTTTGGTTTTTTTCATTTCCTTCTAGGCTCCGTTGTTGGTATGCCCGGGTCATTTTTTTTCCTATTTAAATTAATTTTATTTGGTTTTATACTACCTCTGGATCCCAGGATTTTGAATACCAGGAGCTTGATGAGGTCCTGAAATATTACCCACAATGCTTCCATGGAGTGGATAAGGGAGGGAGGCCAGTTTACATATATTTATTGGGGAAAGTTGATGCTGACAAACTGTTGCAAGTGACAACATTAGATCGATATGTGAAGTACCATGTACAGGATTTTGAGAGATGCTTCGCAATCAAGTTTCCTGCTTGTTCTATCGCAGCCAAGAAGCATATAAATTCAACCACTACAATTTTAGATGTTCAGGGAGTTGTAAGTCCCTTTTGTATATTGTATAAATCTTTTTATTATTATTTGTTGGAGATGAAATATCACATGCTAGTGCAATTGGCTGCGAGTTTTTTTGGCTCAATAAACTTCTTTTCGCCTTTATCCCCAGGGTCTAAAGAATTTAACCAAAGCTGCACGTGAGCTTATAATGCGGTTGCAGAAGATTGACAATGACAACTATCCCGAGGTAACTGAGCTTAGTGTCTGAAAAGTCCAAGTGTGAAAATATACGCACAGAGTAAATCTGGGCTTCTACACTATACTGATCTGTATGCGCTTTCATTCAGACTCTCGCCCAAATGTACGTAGTTAATGCTGGTAGTGGGTTCAAGCTTCTGTGGAGTACAGTGAAGTCCTTTCTTGATCCACAAACTACATCTAAAATTCACGTATGTTTAATCCATTTTATTCAGCAATATATTTAGCTACTCATTCAATGTTGGATACTTATTCTTTCTGGAACTTTAGGTTCTTGGGCACAAGTTCCATAGCAAACTGTGGGAGGTGATCGATGAAAGGTAAAGTATTTGTTTAGATTTTCACTACTTCATACACCCTTTTCATGGACCAACGATCAAATCTTCTAAACTCCATCATTTCTACCGTGCAGTCAACTGCCAGACTTTCTTGGAGGTAGCTGTTCATGTACTGATAAGGGAGGTTGCATGAGGTCTGAGAAGGGGCCATGGCAGAACCCAGACATATTGAAGGTAGGTTTGCTTCAAGGTTTCCCAATCCCTCATGCACTTCACTTTCCTCTGTTTTGGAGATCCTTTCTTTCTTTTCCCTGAATTTGTTTTCTTGTAGATGATTCATCGAGGTGTAAGTCAAGTTAACGTATCAAGTGACGACGGAAGCGTCATGGCTCACAATAAGCCGCAATTTGTAATGGTATGATTTTTTTTTTTTTTTGGGCGTCACTTTCACGATCAGCAGGATCCTTTAGTTCATGTGTGAAACTCCTCACATTGCTTTCTCAGGTGGAAGGGGGCGATGCATTTTTCCTGGAGTCTGGATCTGAGGCTGAAGAATTTTCTTCTCCAAAAGCATCAAAGAGTTTTTCGCAGTCAAAGTTGTCTCCAGTTGATGAAGAAGTAAGTGTATGGTGATTAACTGGGTTGCACTTGATTTTTGATGACTAATCATCGTTTTGTTGTAAGGTTGTGATTGGGATAAGTAGATCCTTCTAGTGTATGATGTCATTGACTGTTGAATTTCACTTTTTCTGCACGACCCGGAAACCCAGGAAAAACTACGACAAAACATAGCTTAAAATTTCTTCCCAAGAACCAGGGCAGGGGATGAATAAAATCCGGATAGTTGATAGCTCATGTAGACTTAGCTTCAGTTTCACACTCTTCACTTAAGCAACAGAAACTAGAATGGCCAAACTTGTTTCTATATGTGCTGATATGAAGGTGCACATTGCACAAAGATGACTTAAATGTGCGGGTAATTGTTATGTGCTAAAAATAATTGTCCCAATTTTTTTGTTGATCCCTCGCACAGAGCATCCACAAGGAATGTTTACATTGGCGACTGCATTAAAACTTTGGAAAAAGTCTGACTGCTACATATAGTTTTCTTTCTCTGCCCTGCTGAGATGCATGCTAGTTTGTCAAAACTGTGTTGTTTTAATAATCATGAATGAAGGATTTCTTTGCCAAATTCCTCAAACCAGAAATGTGGTTACAAAAATGAAATACGATATCTGCCAGTAATGCTGTCACCTTCCTACAGGCTAGGCTGGCGGGAAAATCAGGGAGCGGTGGTGCATTGTCAGAGGATCTTGTTCCAGTTGTGGACAAAGTTGTGGACTATGGAGGTAAAGAAGAAGCATCCTCCATGGATTTCGTTATTTTTGGAATTTTTATCCCTGGTTGAGGGCATTTTGCTCTTTGATTTATATGTTACTATCAGTGGCAGAGCCTAACATGAGTTCTTCATTGATCTATTCGAAAAGGACTAAGTTGTAGGAAATTTTAAGATCGAGCTCTTAGCTTAACCAATATGAACTTATCTATTTTGTTCATGACAGGAATGCCTGCTGTGAGATCTGCCCAAAGCCATGCGGAAGGGAAAGTGATTTGCCTATGGGCCATGATTATTGGTTTCTTTGTGGCTGTTTTTGCTGCTTGCCACTCGGTGTTGGTGAAGGCCAGTACCAAGTTTCCCAGACTTGTTTGTGATTATGCCTTCAACCTATCAGTTGGAGAGGATCAACGAGAACTGAAGGGAGAGCGTGAGCATCAACTGTTCATAGAAGCAGATCCTTCTTCCACGATCTTAAGTAGGCTGGGGGAGCTTGAGCAGAAGGTCAATGTTCTACTGTCAAAGCCGCTCGAGATGCCTTTGGAGAAAGAGAAGTTGCTAAATGCTGCACTCTCTCGAGTCAATGCTTTAGAAGGCGAGCTTATCGCTACTAAAAAGGTAACTGGACATGCTTCCCTGCCTTAGATATGAATTTATTTATTTATTTTTTCAAGGTGATGATGATTATAGACAGATCTACTTTAAAATGCTAGCAGTGGTCTACGATGCATCAAGCTGATGTCTTTACTCTATATGATTCTCTTGCTGCACTATATACGTTTGTAGCAGGATGGTTTCAATTGCTGTCCAAGCTTCAAATGAAGCTAGTAACCTCTTTTGGCTCATCCGTAGTGAAGTGGTGGATGACTCTATAATTTCAGCAGGAGTAGAACGAGTGACTTAATTTCCACCCCTATACTTGCTCGTGTCTGCTTTGACCTAGACAAATCTTGTACTGTTTATATTTGCCTCTTCTGTACAAACAAACTACGCATACTTGTTTGTAATGATTTTCCTTGAGAGATTTCCCCTCTGGCAAATTATTAGTGGCTGATATGTTGTCCGGCCCCAGTATTACTTTCTTTAGCTCTTAGATGCTACAAGAATGTCTTGGGAAATCTTCTCCTCTGAGTATGAAATTTCTCATTTTGCGCATCTTTATCATCAGGCTCTACATGAAGCTATGATGAGACAAGACGAGTTGCTCGAGTTCATGGACAGACAAAAAACAGCGAAATCTCAGGTTGGTTCGGACTGAATCTCTTGGTTACTTAAGCTAAAGCTTGCTTTTCTGATTCGCATGTCAGCTCTCTCGTTTAATTTCCATATTTGCATTCTGCAGAAAAAGTGGTTCTGTTGGTAAGAGCCAAAGACTCTGCTGCCGTCGGTGCTTTTTTCTGTTGTACATGTTGATAAAATGTTGAAACACATTAGAAGGCATACAAAGACGATGTGCCGTGCCAAGAGGTAAGTGGTTTCCTAGTGCAAGGGTGTCGTGGAATGCTGTACAAGGTTAATGTAAATTTCTATCACTGTATGTATATTGGTTCCTGATTGGAAACCAGCGTGTTCCACGTAACACTTCCAATTTAAAAGAAAGCCGAGGAAACCTGAGGATCAAAAGGCATCCTCTATGATGATTGAGGCAGGGAGTCTGCGATCAGACTTGTTCATCCGGTGTTGGCAGACCGTTGGACAGTGAGTCTGCGGAAATGGTTGCATAGAAGGTTTGGTTGTTTTGTCAGCAATTTTCTTATCGGATGTGCTTATGTACTGGTGTGAATATGTTGTCGAAGAGGGAGGTGTGTTACTGTTTGTGAATTCATTTTCCTGGTAATCCGACCTGTACCAAATGTACTTGTGTAAACTAATTATTGATGCTTTTGGATATGAAATATCCCAAATTAATTGAAACGTTTTTTTTTTTGTCAGTTTCAAAATAAATAAAACGTTTTCATTTTTAGTAGTTTTTTAATATACAAAAAATACCAAATCAATCTTATCTGTTACCGTATATCCATTAACTCTTTTCACAACTATTATCGTAAATCTCATTATCATCAAAAAAAAAATATTTATTATTTATTAAAATTTATATAAATTCAACAATCGTATAAATTTTTATATTGAGTCAAAACGTTTTGATTAATTCGGACGGAGGAGTACCATGTTGTGTGTTATTTGCTGATCCTATGTGAGATTTCTGCTACTGGACTATGCTGTAGCATAGGGTTCATGTTGGTACATCTTTGAAGTTTTTTTATCACAGCTATGATCGCGAGGTGGTGATCATATGCCCTTATGCTCATTTACTGGTTTGTTATATCTCATGCTGGTACAAGATACAGGGAGGAGATATCTCGTCGAGAAACTTGCGTAACGCGTCCCTCATAACGGCTGTGGCACTTCGAGTCATTGATGCGAGTTCTAGGTGTTTCATCTTTATCTGTAGATGTTCCTTTTTTTTTTTGGCGGTGCTTGAGTTGCGTCACGCTGGTTGTACTACGAGATCCTCTGCTTTTGGATTTGTTGTTCCCAGGCTCGTTGATAGCTTAACTTCATCTCCACGACTATGGGCCATCTCTTGATGTTTCAGTGCACTTTATTATCAGTAGGGGTGGTGATCGAGTTGAGTTTGAGCGAACAGGGGTTCTTCGGGTTCGCGTCGTTTATTTTTTTTTACCTTGCTCAAGCTCGGTTTGTTTAGTTAAAAGCTCGGCTTGTTCAGTTCGTTTAAAAACTCGTTCATTAAGTAATTTATTTGAACTCATCTCGATTGAAATATTTAGATTATTTTTATATATAATAGTATTTTTTAAAAATATAATATATTTTTAATACACAAATATAAATAAAACTTATTTTATATACAATTCAAGCTCTTAACGAGTCCTTATCAAGTCGAGTCCTATTCGAGCTCTTATCGAGCGAATTGAGCTGAGTTTGGGCATGAGTTGAGCTGAACAAGATTTTGCTCATGTTCGTTCGTTTATTTAAACGACTTTAATATTTTGTTCATGTTTAGTTCATCTAATAATCGAACGAGCTTGAACAAATTTTTGACGAATCAAACACGAGTTGAGTCCGAACTTATCCAGCTAATTTGTAGCTATAACTATCAGCAATCCGAAAACCGTGCTACTGATTGGCGGGTTGACATGTAGCGTGTATCCCCTACTTTCTTAATCAATCAAGTACGAAAAGAATTCTGTATAAGTTCTCTTGGCAGTGTCGGCTTGCGACAAGTGACCATGCTTGTTCTCGTCACTCGCCAGTAGTGAAACTCCTTGTAGACTTATTATTTGAGTCATATGTTTTTCTCAAAAACAGACGTTTTAGGGTTCCTTGAACATCAAGTGATGATTTGATTTAGTCAATTGTGTTTCTTAACATAAGATCAAACCATGTATCTTAAATAATCATTGACGTTTCACAATAAATTTATTAAAAATTTTGTTTGAACGTCTCCTTAAATGTAAAAATCAAACTCTCCCAAAAATAAGGACCACAAGGCAGTCTTGAAAAGAAAAGGAGTTTGGAGTACATCATTTGAAAAAGACAACACGCACAAACGTTGTACACGTTTTTCACTACATTTGCTACTACGTGTCTATGAGATAATAAAATCAGAACGTACAGCAACTTTCATCGGACTAGCTTTTTGTCACTGTCTTCGCGGGCAGGGATCATAAGTCGACCCTCGCCAGTTGCAGATGGTTTGATATCTGTCGTGGTCTAAAAAAGCAGCAAGGTAAAGAATTCAATCACAATCCATAACTGAAATTTGTAAGGAATCGCAGGTCAGAAATGGTTCCTGTTAAACATTTATTGGAAAATCGGATACCATTGGGTGGAAAATGGGATCGTCGAAATTAAAATATATCAAAAAATATAATTTTTAATAAGAATAAAACATTATAAATTCGTACACTTTATAAAACAACCCCAACGTGCGTTCACCTAACACGGATACTTAATTTTGTCGAAGAGATTGGTGGGTCTCTATAGGTGCATATCTCTCAAGACAAACCAGGGCCTCAAATAACGAAGTGAAAAAAATGATAGGGCGATTATGAATCACAAAACATGAAAATCTATAGTGAGCCATTAGATCCTTAGGGTCTGTTTGATATCATTTTTGTTTTTTTGTTTTTTATACTAATTGATGAAACAAAATTGATTGTTATCACTTTCGTTTTTTGTTTTCTGTTTTGTTACTAATTTTTTATTTATGTTACTAATTTTGATTTCTTCTATTTTTCGTAACAATACGAAACACTTAGGAGCCATCACCAATATAAAAACGGTTTATTTGTAAGGATTTGTAGTTAATGTGACTAACCATACATAAAATTATGTGTGGATAGATCGTTGATATACATATTAATGATTGAGATTAATTTTTTTTTTCTTTCCAAAATGAGCTTTTAATCTCAACCATGGATTATTGAATCCAATAATGTTATCACATATGAGGAATTATATGGTTAATCACGTAAATATTTTTGACATGAAAAACCACGTCTTCAACTACATTTTCAATCAAATTTCAAAATCTACTTTACTTGGTGCTATTTGTCATTAATTATGCAGCTTTCTTGACTTACAGAAAATATCTTCCTTTACAGAAAATATGAATGAAAAGGAAAAATTCAAATGCACAGAAGGAGGACCACAATCAGCCAACTTGCCTACCATGTTCTACATATTAGTAAATCAGAGGCAATCTGGACTATTCAATGATCCGAGGATAGTCGTGTACTCTTTCGATTGGGTGGCGATACCAGCAGAAATCCGCGTGCAGGATCAAATCATTCGATATATTTTGAGATAGAGACAGTATTTTTTTTTTTTTCCATTAAGTGACTTTCCCGTCTTAATATTTTTGGAACGCACGTATTTCAAAATATAATTGATGACAATCAAATATTTTTTTTTGCAAAACTATCATAAAACATTAATCTATACTTTTGCAAAATTGACATGAAACATTAATAAATTAATTTACAAATTTTAATCTCACATCAAAACACAATTTTTAAATTTATTAAAAAAAAATCAAATATCTCAAAATATATGCCATTATAAACATCATGAGACGAATGAAGTAGTTAACCTCGGTATAAATGATTTCCATCTTCATAATGGGCCAATCCCACTGATCATCGGCTGCCCGGCCCATCTAAACATACCAGCACACTGGCTCATTTTTTTCGCACTCGTCCAATCCCATCTTTGCTTTCCTCATCAATGGCGATCTCACTTCAACGTCGTCTCTCTCAACAATCGCAAGGCATCCACCGGCAAAGGCAGCGAGTGATCCATCACCGGAAAGTAATTATTTAACTGATCTTGATTTCAGTGTTCTGAATCTGATGCGAGTTCGATCTGATTTTGGGGATCAGGGTTTTCTCTTTTTTGTTCGCTGGAAATGATGGTGTGGTGTTTTCCTTTGCTTCGGTGTATTATTGTTTGAGAAATTGTAGTCTCCATTCCATTGCTTGTTATACGACCGTGTGGTCATTGTATTGAGGTTCTCTTGGGACGAAACAATTATACCCCCTCGATTATGGAAGCGTGGATGAATCTACATCAAATAGAAGAATTAGGTTTTTTTTTTTTTTTTTATAAATAACATGTTCACGGAAACCTACAGATCTAGAATTAGAATTAGAATACCTAAAAGAAAGATGATCATAGAAAATATACAATATTTAATAAAATCCTTTTCAGGACGTAGAAAAAATGAAGAAGAGAAATTTAAATGATAAAGAAAACATTACTCGATTAGTCTCGAGCCTTCTGTTGGTTGTCTTTGGAAAGGCCTTTCAAAGCCAGACGACGACGGATACTAAAATAACTGGAATTCAAAGAAGGATTAACAGATGGACTTACTTGGCTTGGTTCCAGTCCAGTTTACAGGCATTGTTGTCGAGTAAATTGTGAAAATTGAACTTGATACGTTTATTAATACATGGGATGATTTTATGAATGTTTACTCTTTTGTCCTTCGGGAGTAAAATGTGGGCCAAAAGAGAACAAAAAACAATGAAAGAAATGTGATACTTCTTTCGTCCCAAAAGAATTATTATTAGTTGATGTGACACGATAATTTATATGTGTGTTCTTTCGTCCCAAAAGATTAACTTACCTTTTGAATTGTGTGAGTGGGAGAAGCGAGAAAAAGAAAAAAAATGGAGAAAAAATATTGGGATGGATTGATATGATATAAAATAAATAATATGGATGTTTTGATATTTTTATAAGAATTTTTTTTTCTAAATAAGGTAATATTGTAATTTAGTTGGGACATCCCAATTTAATAAGTGTTATAATTTTTTTGGGACGGATGGAGTATAAAATAGGGGTGTTTTGGACTTTTGATAACTCAAAACTTGTCAAATATGAAAGTTTTAAATTTTATGTGTGATATCCATTTTGAGTAATGTGTTGTAACTTATTCTGGACGAAGGGAATTTCATTTATGATGTTACGCCAGTTTTAACCATGAGTAGTATATGACTCCATATGTTAAGAGTGTTCCCGTTCGATAATTGATAGTACAGATTAACGATAGCTAGCTGTCTAAAGGTTGTTTATTAGAGCGAGGTCCTGTAACTTTAGTGGTGGTTGTTGTCGAGAATTGCGCATGCGACCAGGACATCGGTGACTACTGTTGAAAGTGTTTACTCCATGTTTCATGTATTCCTTTTGCCCGTTATACCCTATTATTGGTTAGTTGCCAAGAAGTGTCATTGAGTTGCACTGGCAATGTATACATCACATCATAAGCTTTAAGATAGCTTAAATTGGGTTGCACTGGCAATGTATACACAAATTTGGTTCTTGAAATAGCATGTTATTCTTTCCAAGTTCTTCTCCTGATCATAAATCTACCTTCTTAACCTCATCTTCACAAGAATGAACCATGCCAGCTCAAACTTAACCAAATTGACAGTGTTTTTTTATATCTCTAATCATATTCCTGCTTGACATGTTTATATCTCTGAGCAAAAAAAGTTATCATATTTGGATCCAAATCTTTTTAATGTGATATGTATTCTTGGGTGTTAGTCATGCTATTTTGAGCGTATTTTAGTTTCCTTGGGACAAAAATGAAGCAAAGATGCTATTCAATTCAACAGGAATGATACCTACATGAAGTCTCTTGCAGAACTTGCCTTACATACTTCATTGTTATGAGCATTGCAATCTTCATTGGTCATGATCTTATGGTTTTAATTGGTGTGAGGTTAGGCCAGTCATTTCGTGTTGCGGTCTTGTGGTTTTAATTGGGGTGAGTTTACGTCAATCCTTTTGGGTATGTCTAAATTAATCCCTGTTCTAATATCTATGATTAAGGATGCAATTACTTGTGATGAACGATAAAAGTAGAGATAAGGGTTTGGAATTGACTAGGGAAACGTACAGATGTCGCTCTAGTATACTAATATGCCATAAAATTGTGCCGATTGTTTACTCTAGTGTACTAATATGCCATAATTTTGGGATAAAGTCAGTAGCTGACGACACGTTGAATGTTCCTTATTGTAAAATGAGGGAAGAAAGGTGGAGATATGCAAAATGTAGCTCTAGTATATTAAGCTCACAAGCTTTTCTATTTTTGTGGAACGTCCCGATTTGACAAGTTTTTTTTATTTTTGTGATGTAAGTAGTAGCAAGGGGTCGAAGGCCCGATCCAGTGATTTTCTTTTCTGTGGTCCCTGTTCTCTTTTGTTTTCCGGATCGCTTGATTTGGCAAATCGGTACGCAAATGAATCGCTTTCGATACTCACGATCCAATACGTGGTTCGCATAAGTTTAGATGAATTAGGTAACCCTGGGTAGTGGCTGACAAAACAACATATGTTGAACATTACGTAATTACTAGGATGTAGCTAGCCAGCAGCAAAACTGATGTTTATATAAGGCTCTGCAGCTAGCTTGTGTTCCATCAACTGCCATTGGAAACTACTATAGCATTAAGGCAATTTAGTCGACAGCCTGAGACCATAGAACCAGGAGAGCAAAAGAGACAGCTGGACTGTGATGGCTGCAGTATCAATCTTCCACATGAACAAGGGTGTCGGAGATGCTAGCTATGCGAAGAATTCCATTGTTCAGGTTTTCTGATTTTCTTTTACTCCATGTGTTACTTTGTGAGATAATTTATGCATATATGTAATGCGAAAATGGAGGCTGCACGAAAATCAGACAGCTGTGATAACCATATACTAAATCTTAAGCAGCACTCCTATTGGAGTATCTATCCTGCATCCATGTGTACTAGTATGTACCTACAAACGCAACACAATCTATTACGCTACAATTGAATCGCCCATGTCGATATTAGTTGTTGTAACGTACAAATATTTCGATTAGTTACTATTTCTGATCTCCAACGAAAATATGTTGGTAGCATGTGTGATGAAGTATTTGTTTGCAGAAGAAACTGCTATCCATAACCATGCCGTCCACAGAGGAAGCTCTTGTTGGCTACTTCCACGCAAGCAAACTTGCTCCTGAGAGAATATCCATTGCGGACCTAGGCTGCTCATCAGGGCCTATTGCCCTGACAACCATATCAGAGATTGCAAATATTTTGTATTGTCTTAGCCAAAGAAGCAGCTGTTCATGCCTGGAGTTTGTATTTTTGAACAACTTGCCAGGGAGCGATTTCAACAACATCTTCGACTGGTTGCCAGCATTCTATAGCAAGTTGATGGAAGAGAAGGGGGACTTGTTCGGGCAGTGTATGGTGGCCGGAGTGCCTGGTTCCTTCTATGGGAGGTTGTTTCCAAGCCGGAGTCTTCACTTCATTCATTCTTCATCCAGGTTACATTGGCTCTCCCAGGTAATCATTGCTGGTGTATATTTACTTCTTGGACAATTTTCTTTCTTTGCTCGTATTATTAGCTACGGCATATTATTTTTGAATAGCCTTAAATTTTTAGCCAAAGTCATGTTCGTCATGATTTGCATCATGTTTGAATTGACCCAGAGTTCACTAGGGTTGAGTTCTTCAGTTGATTGATTTCAGTATAAGTTAATTTGAAACTGGTTTTTTTTTTGGGAACTGTTCCATTTCGCCCAGCATATAACTGGCCAAATTCGCCTTCAAGTAATAATTGAGAAGTCCAATATCCCTAAGAATTGAAAAATACTCATGCTCTGACCTCCAGAACCTGAACCAGGGAATGTAACATGTCATTCGTCTTTATTTGCAGCCTCCCGCAGGGTTGGATGTGAAAGCAAGGCCGATGCTTAACAAAGGGAACTTGTACATATCGAAGACGAGCCAAGAAGCTGTAGTAAAAGCATATGAAGATCAATTCTACAAGGACTTCAGTTCATTTGTGGGAGCGCGTGCACAGGAGATGATAAGCGGAGGCAGAATGGTTCTGTCTTTCATGGGGAGGAAGACCACTTGATCACATTGGAGATTACGTCTCATGTCCTATGGAGCTCTTGTCCGTAGCTTTGAGAACCATGGTTACCGATGTAATTCTTTTGCTCGTTCTTTCATAGTTCTTGCCAACTCAATTTCAGAGATTATTTTCTATTGTGCAATTCAAATATGATGGCATGACAAATAACATTGTTATGTACTAAACTACCGTGCAGGGCTTTGTTGAAGAGGAGATGTTGGACAGTTTCAATGTCCCATATTATACACCTTGCGCCAGGGAAGTCATCCAAGTGATGGAAGAACAAGGTTCATTCGCTGTACGGCGTCTAGAGACTATAGAGTTCGACTGGGACGCAGGATGTGACAGTGCGGGTGAGTTTACAGTGTCATCGTCATCAAGGGGTCAGAGGGTTGCCAAGTCTCGCAGAGCTGTGATCGAGCCAATGTTGAGCCACTGTTTTGGTTCGAGCGTTATTGACGAGTTAATTCATAGATAAGGCTGCATTGTGGATGACTACCTAACTTCCTCCAAGTACGCCAAGCTTGTTAACTTGGTCCTTTCAGTCATGAGGAAATGATCGGAGTTCCTCCATTAACAGAGAAGCCTTCATGGATCCTCTAATGTTGTATGTCTAATATAATATTACCAATGTCCCATGACGAACGTAATGTTGGCTTACGTGAACGATTAAGTTATTCAAGTTACGAATCGTCAATGAAACGATCAAATATCGTTTTATGTAAAATTATTATAAAACAATAATAACAATTTAAGTTATGTATTATCTTGAAAGAGTGACGTAATTTTTTTACGTCGTTAAAACAAATAACGAAATTCTCGAAAATACGTGTTCAATAATATTATGATGATATATTGTTGTATTTTTTATGGGATGGAGGACTATCATGTTACGATCGAGTACTATGTACAGTGTTTGAATGTTCCTGTAACACCCCGAAATCCGACATGTCCGACACGCGACGTTATAATATCATAGATTCACCCCATGACAAGACTAAGTAACCCCAACGGGTTTGTAGGTATAAAAATTAAAAAAAAGGTATCAAATCATTATCATTATAAATCCAAATGATGTTATACAAACCCAAAATACATTATATTATCTCACAAATACATTATTCAAATGTCTACAAGTGGTTTCCAATCAAATTATTTCATGTATTCAATATTATAAATTGAATAGTGGGATATTAAAATACATACATAGATTCTCACTCTAACGCTTCAGTATCGCCCTGTGGTGGATCTGCAAATAAAACACAAAATTCGTGAGGTAAAAGCTCAGCAACCAAAAGTATATGTATTCGATTTACAGGATACTCCCTCAACTATGGCGATCGATAAATACCTGTAAAATATTTTCTAATAACCACAGAAAAATATGGGCGTCATATCAAACTATACACGTAATAATAGGTTATACGTTTTTGTCCTCTTTTATAGTCTTTTATTTATTTAAGCATCGTAAATCCGTGTCCCGACATGAAAGATAGAACTAAAAAAAAGAGAGATTTTTGAGATATAGACACTGATCTGGGTCAATTTCTCAGCCATATAACATCCACCAAAATCATTTGAAAATCCGTTGTCTTTTGTGAAAGTGTTTCTGCTTTTCATAAATATTATGCGTGATTTAGGTTCACGGTCCAAAATCACTACGTCTCTTGCATGTATTTCGCTTTGCTAAACCCTCGCTTACACACCGAAGGTCCCCCTGTAAAGGACAGTCTTACATCCAATCGATTGATGTTTTAGCCCGCCACTTCTTATCGCTACGCATACGAAGAGAACCACACTTGTCCTCTTACTAGCTAGATTTAACGTTTGGTCCAGTCAAGCCCGTTTTGAACGCTCGTAGAGGTAAAGAATCTGATCCCGGAGGATCTACTATACGAGCTCACCGACGATTACGAACTTATTCAATTATCTTTAGTTTGTTATAAAGTTTGTTGTAGTGTTCCTTAAATCCACATTTTCTTTACCGTTAAACATAATCATCATAAAAATTATCCATCATTCTTCTCCCTTTCTATCTTTCAATGATATTATATCATACTAGATATATCGTTTGGTCATAAGGACTTTTGCATCATATTAAATGTCCCAACCCTTGGGACGGGCGTCTCGGCATCTGGAACGAGCGTCCCGACCTTTGGAATGAGTATCCCGACTTTTGGGATGGGTATCCTAATTTCTCTCCATTATGACCTTTTGATGTATTTAATTTTATAACTTATCGTATACACATTCAAAAATTATTTTGTAAAATTTTATATAAAATAGACTCTATAAACTTTTTATCGAATCAGAGTTCTTATCATGAACTGTAATACCCCAAGGAAATGCTTAAATGGTTTGATAGTACTACTTATACAAACAAGGTGCACCTTTCTTTTCGGTAGCCCATCACTTTAGAACTCCGCAGTTAAGCGTGCTTAACGTGGAGTAATGCTGGGATGGGTGATCTCCTGGGAACGCACTGAAAGAACTAGTGCTGGTCTGCGAGCCAGTTGTCAGCCTGACGAGCGGTTCTTGGTGACGACCCGGTAGCAAGAATTTGACTGGGGCGTTACATGAACATACAACTCCAAATTAGGATTTATAAACTGTTCTGAAAATTAGACTTAAAATCCTATAGTTTTTCATTCACACATGAAATACAGAATGGATCGAAATGGGGTTTGGTTACTTCTCGATCGTTTTTTACGTTTGAGACTTTGTTTGATAATAACTCTTACTCTACACGTCAGATCTTCACACCGTTAAATTCGTTGGGTTTCTGACTTCGTCCCGGACGTCGTGATAATCTTGGATTAGAGATCCAATAACTCTAGAGTAAGATTCGATCAAAACAGTGTGAGTTTTAAAGTGATAACCGTGTGTGAAATTTAAATTCGTGATAACTTATGATCCGGAGATCGGATTAACGTACCGTTTCGTCGTGACTATCAATCTCATTGATTTTGATGAAATATGAAGATGATGCTGTGATGTAAAATGTAAGTCTTATGTGAAGGAGAGTGTGAGTTTGAGAGAAATGAAAGAATGATAGTGAAAAGAGGAATTGAGTGGAGGATTGATGATTGAAAGAAGGTGGAAGTGATTGTGGTGGCGATGGTGATGGATGATGAGTAGAAGGTGGTTGTGATGGAAAATAATGAGTGAGTAGTTATGAGTGGAAAGTGGTGAGTGGAAATGATGAGTGAGGAGTTGTGAGTGGGACGTGGTGAGTGAAAATGATGAGTGAGGAGTTGTGAGTGGGACGTGGTGAGTGGAAATGATGAGTGAGGAGTTGTGAGTGAGACGTGGTGTGGATGGTGAGTGGTTGATAAAATGAAGAAAAGGGTGAGTGATGTGGTGTGATGTGTTGGATATATTTGTTTAGGGTATTATGATATTTCATATACCCTATTTACAAAAGTTTCGTATAATTTTATCTCTAAAAATTATTTTGTTCGGATCGTAACGTTCCAAACATTTTATTAGAACGTTTTACCGAAAAAAATTTTATTTTCGAGACTAAAACTTTTATAACTGTACGCAACTCTCTTAACTCCGTAACGTTCGTTACGTATGTCATATTTTATAATTTTCGTTACTTGTCGTATTTTTAATCCCATTTATTTTAAATATATACATACTTAACATATATATATTTAAATATTTATTCATCTCAAAATTTTTAAATATTACCGTTATAGTTGTGCATCTGTTTACACTTTACATGACGATGGCTACACAGATGGCTCCAGTCAACTACGTAATCAGTATTTTATGGAATTGGGATGCAGATGGACTTTCTAGGGCACCAATGCACCAACATCGTAGATAACTGGAGATGAATGAGCGCATGATGGTTATGCATTGTATATTAGGGATGTCTTGGGAGTGGGATTGGGATTCTCCAGTCTTTGAACAGTCAACAATATGAGGTCGAAATCTCTAAATTTTTAATCCAACGATTTTTGTTAATTTAATGGTTTAATTTTTTTTATTTTATTTAAGGATATATTTTTTATAAGGTTATTTTCATTAAGTTACTTTTTAAAGGATTGGATATTTTCAAATAGGATATAATTATTTTTTTATTTTTTTGAATGAAAAAAAGAAAAGAAAAATATGATGCAACAGTATTATCTTGGGCTATTTGGTTTCAACAGGCGATGACCCAGGTCCGCCCGAATGATGTATGAGTAATGCCATGAAATACATTTTTAAGTTTAAAATTGTGTTTTCGAGTTCTTCACACAACGATTTGAAGATTAACATAACAATTCAAACACATAACCTTTAGGTGCCTTCATGTTTTCCCCGGAATTGGAATGTTGAATTTGATTGGTATTGTTATTTAAAATTGTAAAAACCAACATCAATAATAAAAACAAAACCGTCAGTAACTTTTTATTTTTTATTTTTATTTTATCCGTTTAAAAAATATTCTCTTCGTCTCAAAATATAGTGAACGTTTTGATCCAGCACACGGATTTATGTATATATTGAATTTTTATGAAATTTGATGAAGAAAGAGTATTTTTTTTTAATGATACTAGGAATATAAGTGAGATTTAGAAGAGATGATGAGAAAGGAGGAAGAAGGAGGTACTGGATGTATTGTCGCTGATGGTGATTTGTTTGGTTTTTTATGTGAAAAATTTATTAAATATGATATGTTGGTTATATTTTGAGACGATACAAATAAAAAAAATATGATATATAATATAAGATAAAAACTATATAAAACATAAATATTAATTTATCAATCATTCAAACGAAAATAAAAAAATAAGAAAACGCAACAATTCCAAACAAACAGACTAAAATCATTTCTCCAAACCCAAATGAAATAAATTCCGTCATCCGATTGGGCCAAGCCATTGACCCAAAGCCCAGCCCATCTATCCATCTACCTCCCAATCCTCACCTTCTCCTCCACACCGCCCCACACAAATCCCACATCTCATCTCACTACACACCAGATCAATGGCGACTCTGACCTCCATCACATCCCCTACCCTCCTCCGCCTCCCAACCCCAACCTCGAAACCTCGCCTCACGCGGACCCCACCTCGCTCCATCGGTCTCCGAATCGTGTCGAGGAAGAAGGACATTCACCCGGAGTTCTACCCGGACGCCAAAGTCTACTGCAACGGAGAACTCGTCATGACCACCGGCGGCACCGTCAAGGAGCTCAACGTCGACGTCTGGTCCGGGAACCACCCCTTCTTTCAGGGCACGAAGAACACGCTGCTCGTCGACGCCGGTCAGCTCGAGAAGTTCAGGAAGAGGTTCGGGGAGCTGAAGCATCTGATGGAGATTCCGACGTTGAAGGGAGAGCTCATTGTTCCGCCGCCGAGGACTTCGACGAAGAAGAAGAAGAAGTGAGCGAGGGAGCGAGGGATGGATCGAGAGATCGGGGAATGTGTAATCTGTGTTTTGTTTTTCTGGTGTTTCGATTTCGATGCTGATTTGGGGATTAGGGTTTGAATTTGGATTCGAAGTGTATGAGTCGCAAATGGTGGAGTTTTTATGATACGATGTAACATGAAACTCATCACAGTTCAAGCAACATCCTTCACTGAGCTTATAAAAAAAACATACACTTATGTCCTTTGATTAATCGAGGCGAGTTTCCGAGACTGATCGGAGATAACAGCAGCGATGTCGGGACTCTGGCTAAACACGATTCCGTATCCATCCTGGTACGAGCCGACAGTTCCCTCCGTCAGGAGTTGCCAGTAGAGCACGCCGCAAGCAGCACCGGAGATGTTGGCCGAGTAATAAACTGCATACAGCAGCGTCTTATACACGACTAACCTTGCATTGTTGCTGTATCCGGGTTAATTGAATGATCTCCCGAACTCCTCGAACAGAACCGGCTTTCCTAGTGTATGATGCGCATCCTTTATATGCTGGTGTACCCAATTCTGCAGAATGTGAGCTGGGCATCGCTGCTCAAGTCTGAAAGCCTGCTCAAAGCAAGAGGAAGGGCACAAACACTGTGATCAAGAGAATGGCACATACTTGCACATTCATACGATAGATTTGTCAATGAGTCATTGTCTATGCAACATTACAACTTCACTCTTACATGTGATGTCTTCATTCTTATTTTGTTACAGTATGAAGCAACCAGCAGATTATGCATAAGTTTGGTTTACCCAAGGTATAACTGCAGAATACGAAGCATATAGTAATAGTCTAAAGACTGATTACCAGTGATCGGGATATGTGTGGACGGTAGCAAAATCTATTCCAGAGATCTGATTGTTGGTGATGAAGTCCGTTCCAGATTGATAGTTATTTGGACTGTAATAGAGCTCGTTTGATCCATAATATCCTTCTGAACCAATCGCCAGCAGGTGATTTGAGTCAATTGACTTCACGAATGATGCAATCTCATTAATCCACTCCTAGAGGACACAGATTGAAACTTCGATGTATCTTCATTTATGAAGTAGACAAATTATCATAGTTCAGACCCGAATATATCAGATTTACCTGCATCGTGTTACCAGATGGATCAGAACCACACTGTGACTCATTCATGAGCTCCCAAGCCATAATGGTAGGATCATCCTTATAGGCGACACCGGTGATGGTGTTTTGTCTTGTTAGAGCAGTCTACATACCCGCACAATCATACAAGAACATAGTCAGCAACATAACATCTGATCAAAATTATGCATGAAAGACTTGCCACCTCAACGGTAGCCCGTCGTTGTGAGCATCTAACCACCATCTTGGTGGCCAGACACAAAGACCTTGTTGGCCAGTCACAAAGACTCAAGCATGGACTATGCCAAGACTAATCGATGTACTAGGACCTTAACCAAATCATAGCAATAATGGGTCACAGTACTGGAAACGAGAGACTTCAGGGCGTTATACGCAAGATGAAAGAAAGGGTGGTCCAAAGATGTACTTGCAAGTAACTTCATTACTAATAGCGTTTACCTGGATGTTGTTCTTGTAGAATTGTTTGACCAGTGGATTGGTGAAGAAGCCGCCATCAGACGATATCTGCTGGCCTTGATCTCTAGCCCATTGCACATATTGATCCTTCCCTCCATAGTCATTCCAGTTATTCCCCAATGTAAATATCAGATGTATCCCAAAATTAGCAGCTTCAGATATCACAAAATCCAGAGCCTACATTTAAAACATGTAGCTGGAAAACAATACAGAGAATGGTTTAGAAGCCATTTATATGTCATATTAGAGTTGTAAACATGCACAGCCAAGGAGAAACCATCTCTAATACTTCGTGGAGTATTAGTTATAGATTATTCAGCAGGATGTTTATACAACCAACTAAGAGTACTTAATAAAAATGGATGTAAGTAAGAAAGGTAATAACTTGGAACATTTGCTCATTGTAATTGCCAGGAGAATACTGCAGCGGCTTTGAACGACCATTACTTTAAGCCATTGACCGCACAACTGTGAGGCCTTGGCTTGATGCCTGCTGATAGGAGGTTGTGACCTGGGCTTTTGTAGATGGGTCATATGCCACAAGCATCAACCAGTAAGCATTGAAACCATTTGTATAGAATGTTTTGCCATCTAGCATAAGTTGGATTCCGCTAGTGGTTACAAACC
Organism: Drosera spatulata; assembly: GCA_035668315.1. Lineage (NCBI taxonomy): Eukaryota > Viridiplantae > Streptophyta > Magnoliopsida > Caryophyllales > Droseraceae > Drosera > Drosera spatulata. Next base: position 37,736 of record JAOVYX010016782.1, read on the forward strand.
CGTCTCCACGTACTTGAAAGAGCAAATTATCAACTCCAAACAATAGAACCACAAAGAACAAGCCCAGATGCTTCATTCTATTTTCAACTTCTTGATAAGAAAAATTTTAGAATGTAAGCACTGGATAATCCCAAATCTCGTGATGGAAGTACATATATATATATATATATATGTTACAAAAAGAAGTTAAATATATGAAGAATGGTACCCGTGCTCAACATGAACTTTATATCGTAATTAATATTCCAGCTGCTTAGGCTTTTGATACTGGCTACTAACAGAATCACATTAGCTAACTAACTTGTTAGCTTTGCTACTCATACCACACCAGTCAAAGACAGCAATTAAGAATTCAGAGTGAAATGGATGTTCTTGATGTTATCAGGGTGTAATCGTCTAATCAAAGCCAGCACAGGAATGCAGAGGTAAAGGATTTATTAGCAAGGGAGAAGTTTATTCACCTAGTCAACTTTACATTACCAATTGAACAATACCTTCTAAAGGAAAATGCGGAAGTCGAGCACAGTAGATCTCACCAGACTCGTTTATGTTGGTGAGTAAATCTAATATGATGTCTTCCGCTTCTCAGCAAGGCTTCTATAATCTCTACTCTTCCATTACACAGGTGTTGATGGCTGCACGAGCACAAAATACACCTACTTCAAGAAAAGAAAAGCTTGCTGGAAACGCCTAGGCGCCTCCTACAGTAAGATGCATCCATATGTTGGAACTAGGAATTAAGGTTGGTCCATAAGTTGTACCACCTAAGTCATCAGATAAATAAATCAAACTTTTACCTACAAATCTATAGATATGAGTTCAGTTTTACCATTTCAAAACATTTCCGGTTCAATTTCTTAATCCTACTGAATTAAATGGCAGAGTTTTCTGTCTGCCTCTTGTGCCCACCCCCAACAAAAAACAAATTTTACAACTTTTTTCAAGCCTAACACCAGAACTTAATACTACTAATGCGTTCATAGACACACTTGAACTCAAGTCGGTAAATTCAAGCATGAAGACCCCTTAAAAGTCTTGCTTATGCCAACTCGTCGAGTAGCATGCTTCCAGCAACTTAAACCTATTAAAACAAAAATCATGCAACTGTTTTCTAAGGCCATCAACAAGATTTGCTAACAATGTGTTCATTGACACATTTGTTGAGGACATTAAGAAACAGTCTCTCTGGTCTTGGTTCTCCATGCAACAGGGATAAGACTGCATACATCTCGTCCTCTCCAGACCCTGTCCTAGACGGGATTAACTGGTTTTTTTTTTTTTTTTTGTTGTTCTGTTCATTGACACACTTAAAGTGTAGCCGCCAAATTCAAAGATGAACACCATGAGCCTTGATCATAGCATTGTGTAGGAGACACAAAGTAAGCATGATCCACACACTTGACCAAGGCTAATGATGTCCACAGGGAATGTCCAAGATTTTCATATACCTTCCAAACCGGACAAATTCCTTACAAAAACCAAGCCCCCACTACTACTAAATCATCAAAAGAGAACATAAGAACACACAATTCTATCAATAACCTAATGGTATGACACACCTGGTTGGGTTGCATTAAACAAGATCTCGAGTTTGAGTTTTGCATTAAAGACATTGCGAGAACTAATTCCAATCTTGAAGTGTCCTACCTGACTCGATTCCAAATAAATGCCTCATGAAACTATGTGGTTCAACCAAAAAAGAGCACGCAATACTTCGGCGAAACCCTAGTAGCTCACATCGAAAAGAAATCCGTCCTCATTCCCCTTTCTCCACCAACCCAGCAACCCATGGTCAAGTCAAGAGCATAAACCCCAGCATTCTAGGGTTTTGGCCAAAACCCATCATTTCACATATCTCTCCAAAGGAAATTCAAACTCACAGGGGAAAATCCAATTTTGGCAAATGGGTGGTGCCTTTTTTTTTTTTCCCTTTTGAAAATAATGGGTGGTGCCAATTTGAATCGGAAACAAGAGGGATCTCGGTTTCGGATCAAAGCAAGTAGTATTCAACGACCATTCATACATGGGCATGTCTTGAATCTCGATGCTGGTGAAAGAAAATGAAAGTGGGATAATAAAATTACCAGAGGAATCTGCTACGGTGATTCATAGCTTGATCGATCGAAATCTGTAAAGCAGATAATGGCGAATTGGATTGAAGTTGAACAATCGGCTCCATTGCTTTCACTCTGCATTTTGGGTGGGTCAATTTCAAGCGTTTGCAAAAACAATTGGACTTTAACAACAGCTGGTGGTGCATCCGTGCATGTGATTCGGAATTTGTTTTTCGTTATCGGGAAACTTTGTCGTGGAAAACTTCCATACTAGTTTATGGGTTATCGTTCCTCTCTGGTTGTCCTACTTCGATCAATATGTTAATTTTGTTTTTAAGTCCATTATCTGAAGTTCCTAAGCTTCCTTGAAATTTGTATACTTGATTGAATGAATATATGAATTAGTCCTGAACCCCAGCACCTGATCGTCACGATAATGTCTCGATTCTAAACAGTAGACCAAGTCATATGCACACCATAAAACTGATGGTACTAATTTCAGAGGCTATCTCCTCGTATAGTGTGTATTTGAATTTCAGTAGGGAGAAACACGAGCAGAAAAAGACAGGCACCGGTGATGTTGAACAGTAGTCCTTTCGTATTATATTAAATACAATAATTATATTTTTAATTATTTTATATTTAATATATATTTCGAAAAAATTTGTTTGTTGTTTTAATGACGAAGAAAAATTATGTCACAGCATTAGATTTAAATATACAATTTAAATTATCATTAGTATTTCACGATAATTTTCTAAAAAAAATAATTTTTGATCGATCCGTAACAAAAATCAAACTTTATCTTGATACATGTATTTTTTAAATTGTTATAAATTATTTGAAACGAAGAGACTATTACCATTTGGTTCTGATGCAACAAAAAAACGTAGGTGAGGGCTTGTTGCTGGTGCGGTGTTAGGTAAGGGAATCACGGAGCTAAGCAGCTTGTCATATTCTTTCCTAACAAGTCCTGCACTGCTAGTATCCAAACACAAAAGGAACCTACTAGCTTTGTGGACCACTTGACCCGATTCATCGGCAATGATCCGCCTTTTATAGCCGTCAACGTCCTCGGCAATTGTTCACTATTGACTTCGGAGCATCATAAATAGTACACTCATGTAGAACGGCACAAAACAAAGTTAATTTACCCACTCACGCACAACATAGTAATCGGAGCAATGACCCAAGATGACCTTAATGAGTTCGGACACTCGAAATGAAAAGCATTACTTATGTTATGCCTTAATGGCACGGTCTCTTCTCCCTCTGAATCACACTCACACCCTCTTGGACACGTGCAGAACCGGCAGCTGGTCACGTGATGTGCTGCTAACTCAAAGTGTTAGGGGATCAACCGATCTTCAACTTGGACAACCCCTTCACCTTCGACTCATTAAACCAATCATGAAAAGACTATACTATAAATAGATCCCACAGCAATTCGTCTATATAATCTCATGCATTTTGCTCCAACACTTTCCCGCTCCATCGGCTGTTCTTCTTCACCGGATACACCAGTGAAAATAAGCTAACATGGTGACCGAGGCCGAGATCAAGACCGAGAATGACATTGCTACTAATGGCAACGGCGCCGCCACGACTGAATTGTCGGGGAATGGAGAGACGGTGTGCGTGACGGGCGCCGCTGGGTTCATCGGATCATGGCTCGTGATGCGGCTCCTCGAGCGCGGTTACGCTGTCCGAGCCACCGTCAGGGATCCAGGGAACATGAAGAAGGTGAAGCACTTGCTCGATTTGCCGAATGCGGCGACGAGGTTGACGCTGTGGAAAGCCGATCTGAGCCAGGAAGGGAGCTTTGACGAGGCCATCCAGGGTTGCTCCGGCGTGTTTCACGTCGCCACCCCCATGGATTTCGAGTCCAAGGATCCTGAGGTAACTTAGACTGAAACCCTAACCCCATTTTGTCTCGAGAATGGTCGTCAAGGGAGAAATTTTAAATATGATCATTTTCTGATCAATAACCTTGAATTATTATTTTTTTTCCCATCCTTTTAAATTATAAATTTGGTCTTTGATAATTTTTTGAAAAACCTATCCAAGATGATAAAGGTTTGTGATAGTCAACTATGATTTTTGGTTTATACCAAGATTGATTGTATATTTTGTAGATGATGAGTTAATCAAGAAAGTACATATATGATATAGGGTTCACGAAGTTATTGGTTATCATTCACTAAACAATTCCTAAAACACAAATGAAATTTCGATTGGATATTTTTCCCAATTTATCTTATATAAAACGATATAATCTTATATACAGAGTAGAGTAGAATGTCTGCAAAGTGGATCCTTGACAAATGTAGAGTATCTTCACGGAATCAGTTAAGAATACGTAATTTCTTTAAAGGGGAAAAAACATCTCTGCATAAATAAAATAATCAGTAGTCGTAGTTGCGGTTAAGGAGTCATTTTCACGATGAGAGTCAGCTTGCTCTGATAGTGTTTGTAGAATTGTATATATGCGACATTGGTACTATTTGATGAAGTGAAATCGGTGTAATCATAATATCACATCTTGAGAAAGTGGTCGTCGCCGGTTTCCTCATCAAAGGTTGGTTGGCAGTGACCGTCACCAAAAATTACCCAGCAAGGCGAGGGCAAGTGGGTTACACGTTAATGTTTCACTTGTATCACGTGCTGCTACTGGCTTTGGAACTTCAACTATTGATGACATTGCATTGTTATGATACCTTTTCCTATTCTGTCGAGTTCACAGAATGAAGTGATAAAGCCAACAATAGATGGTATGCTGGATATCATGAAGGCATGTACGAAGTCGAAAACTGTGAGGAGACTTGTATTCACGTCATCTGCCGGGACGGTTGATGTGGAGCCAACGTCCAAGGATGTTTATGACGAGACGTGCTGGAGTGATCTGGACTTTGTTCAATCCGTCAAGATGACAGGATGGGTGAGTCCCTTTTCCCTTGCGGAGTATGACAATGCCGCGAAGTTTACAGCTTTAATTCCATGTTGAACCTTGAAATCTTCAATTTATGTACACATAAGACGGGAAAGACTAGAATCCACAAAACTTCCGGAAGACTGGGGATCCACAGTCAAATATTTTGAGATGCTTATTGAATGAGAGTAGTCTGCAAAGCGCTAATCGATTTAAAGGCAAAAAAAAACTACTCCATTTCGGATGGCATAATCATCAATCAGATACCTGACATCATGACTAAGTCATTATCAACAGTCGCCAGTTTTTATGTGGCCTTCCTAATGGAAATAGTGTTCTGGAGCCAGAGATCTTCACTAGCCTCATTTCGAGTCTCTGGTGCAAGCTGTACGTATATGCCTGTCGCTAGACGGGCTCATCAGCAGGTCATTTTGCAACAGGGCTTTAACACATATCATACTTCTGAAACCACTCAAATGGAACTGTCAAACGTATTTGCTGATCCCTGTTGATCCCTTGTATGTGGAAAATGCAGATGTATTTTGTGTCGAAGACACTGGCAGAGAAAGCTGCGTGGAAGTATGCCGAGGAGAATAACCTCGAGTTCATCAGCATAATCCCGTCACTGGTAGTTGGACCATTCATCACGTCATCCTTTCCGCCGAGCCTCATCACTGCTCTCTCCCCAATCACAAGTAATTGATTTCATCTTCAGGCAACATGTAGTTCTGATTGAGAATTTCCGCGCTAACATAATTAAACTTCGGTGTTGTATGTGTGAAATTGCAGGAACAGAATCTCACTATTTCATCATCAAGCAGGGTCAGTTTGTGCACTTGGATGATCTCTGCAATTCTCACATTTACCTCTTCGAGGATCCTAAGGCTCACGGCCGATACATGTGCTCTTCCCACGACGCCACCATCTATGAAGTTGCCCAGATGCTTAACAAGAAGTATCCTGAGTACAATGTGCCTACCAAGTAAGTAGACTGTAGTTCCCAAAATTTATCACAAGTTTTGGCGAATAAGTTTACCAAACATGGATTCCCCAAACATAATCAAGTTAAGCTATGCCCTTTGACATACCAATGAAATTGTTTCAGGTTTGAGGGAATCGATGAGAACATCAAGAGAATAAGTTTCTCTTCCAAGAAGCTCGTCGAAACAGGCTTCCGATTCAAATACAGCTTGGAGGACATGTTCGTGGGAGCAGTCGAGACATGCCGCGAGAAGGGATTGCTTCCTCTTACGTTTGAGAATGGCCATGTAAACGGCACTAGCTAGACTCTAGCCATCTTTCTTGACAACTCGGTCACGGTTTTAGCATTTCTTGCCCTTGCAAAGGGAATGTTTCGTTTTCTGCCTCTGGCAGTTCATGTAAGTTCTTGATATATATTCACTCGATGTGGTGAGTTCCGGGTTGACCGCGACACTGAATATTACGATGGTAGAAGCTGGATGCCATCAAGAAAGAGCATTCTCACAGCAAATCTAATCTTCAGTATCAGTAACCGAATAATCTGTGTATCAGTAACCGAATAATCTGTGTGTGCATTTTCTTATTGACAGACATGTCTCTTTATTATTGCCTCAATCCCAGTACATTCCAACTTCTTGATTATTGAATAGATACACCACTTGAGTTCTGATTGCACAAATATTCCTCTCTGCGCAAGTTCTATCCAAGTTGAAGCGACCTAACTGTTACGAATGAATCTGTTAATTATAACACAAACAATAACAAGTGCGTAAAATAGATGAGACAAAGATTTTTACGTGGAAACCCTCGTGGAAAAAACCACGGATGGTCGCCAACGACGAAGAATCCACTAATCAAATGAGAAAATACAAAATGAGCAATACGAGTACCAAGAACTCGTAACAAATAACTAAACACCCTCACTTTAATGTGTTTTAAGTATTTATAAAATACCGTACTTGCTCCTCCTCTCCTCCCTGCCTCTTCTTCCTTTGCTCTCCTCTTTTCTCTGCCTCTCCGCGTCTTACTCTCCTCCTCTCTTTGCTTCTCCTCTTATATAGCAGGCGCAACACGAAAAAACCACCATGCTCACACGGAGCAAAACACGGACAGGCCACGGACAACGCGGGGAGGAACAAATCCACGCGGAGAAGAAGAGATCATGTGGAAAGTGATTTGAGACACTCCATCAACAAATCTCCACCTTGACTCAAATCAATTTCATTGTCGTCGAGCAACCTCCATTCAAACGAACCTAACTGCCCTCTAATCTTAAGAGTTTCAGGCAATGACAAAACTTTGAAACAGGAGCTGTTTTCGTCAACATATCAGCTGGATTCTCAGCAGTAGCAATTTTGATCACCTTGACATCTTCAACGTCCCGTACAAAGTAATAACGGATGTCAATGTGCTTAGTCCTCTCATTATTCATCTGATCACGGGTCAAATGAATTGCTGATGAACTTTCACAGTAAATCACTGTATTGTCTTGCTTCAAACCTAAATCAGAAGGCAAATTCCTTAACCAAATTGCTTCTTTCACAGTTGACGCAACAGCTATGAACTCTGCCTCTGTAGTGCTTAAGGCTACAGCATCCTATAAAGTTGCCTTCTAAGAAACTGGCCCACCACAGAAAGTGAATACATACCCTGTAAGTGACCTCCAACGATCTAGATCTTCAGTATAGTCCGAATCTGAGAACCCTTCAACATTGTTGTTGCCTCCACCTCGCCTTGCATCATAGACGAGGCTCAATCCCGATAAACTCTTGAGATATCTAAGGCTCTACTTCACAGCCTGTCAGTGACCTCTAACAGGTCTGCCCATATAACGACTGACAACTGACACTACTTGTGATAAATCAGGTCGAGTGCATACCATGGCGTATATCAGGGAACAAACTGCACTCGCATATGCAACTGAGGCCATACTCCTCACTTTATCCTCAATTTTCGATGAGAGTTTTAAGGATAGCTTAAAATGCATTGCGAAGGGAATAGAAACGGGTTTGGCATCTTTCATGCCAAAGCGGTCTAGAACCTTCTCAATGTACTTCTTCTGGCTCAAAGTTAAGACTCCACATGTAACGCCCCGATTTTCCACGTAGGAAGATACGTGAGCGCTATGCCGTCACGGACCCGGTCCGTGACAAAGCTAAGCAAACCGAATGGGTTTTAGGATTTCAGAAGTTAAGAAACTATAAACAGTAGCCACAATCATAACTTACAGTCCCAAATACCTGTTTAGTTATAACACTTAAAGGGGAAGCTATGCATATCATTTATTACATTTAAACATTGTAGACAACTAATCTGCCATAATATCCAAAGTCCATGGATACATCTAAATATAAACTAACTCTCTGTAAGAGCTTTCAGATGCTGCTTGGGGCATACCTGCAATTGAAAGAAAACATAATCGTGAGGTATTGAAGCTCAGCAACCTCTGGTGTATGAATCCTAATTACAGGAAACTTCCGCTAACGGCTATGGCGACCGCCGAAAGTCCCTAAATTATTTTTATATATATAGGAAAAATATGGACGCCATATCACACAACATCACTTCTCATTTCCTTATATAGCTTTGTATTGCTTTTAGGAGTCATTCCTTGATTTTGCATTTAATTAGGGTTTATAACTCGACTCAAAAACATCGACAACTCCAAGGATATGACCGACTCGGAGTACAGAGATAAGATAAAGTGTCAATCGTCATCTGGGTTTCCCAACAGATTCTGTTTCCGTACCTGCCTACCCTGTGCGTCGCCTTGCACTTCTTGTGCGCATTCAATGTGGTATCTTTTATCAGCATTGAGGTAATTTGGGTCTCCCTGCAGAGAGTAACCCGTGGCCCCGCTACTACGGTGTAGAAGCCGCTGCATGCATGCAAAGAGGATGAGGTATGTCCATCGCTCCCTAGGTAGTTTTCACCCGTGACGATGACTCAGATGATAATAAAGGAGTCTAATGACTCAAACCCAAGCCATCAAGGCTATTCAGGAAAACAGATGATCGCTGTGGATCGAAGAAGGGACATCATGTTCGACCTTCTCAACACTTTCATTTTATTTCCCATGAGGCTACATATATTATAAGGGTATATTTTATTCTATTTCACCCCCCAAATATCTCATCATATGTCAAACGTGATCGTTTATGCACGTTTGACGGATTAATACGCGTATAGGTTTAAAGTTCGGGGTTCGAAATTGTATTTTCCTTGGTCAAAAGGCCGTCAAAGACGCGATCAGACGTGTCGCGGCCGCGACATTGGACTGTCACGGCGAGGGCTAGCCAGACGGTGAAAAACTACCAAAAACCTTTTATTTTTATCCTGGCCGTTTTCTGTTTTTTTTTTTCTTTTTTTTTCCCTGAGGGCCAGGCGTGGGCGCGACGAAACTCAGGGCAGAATCCCCAGGGAACCTCCCTGCCCGTTCACGGAACACCCAAATCACGATTCTAAGCCACCAAATCATCATACACACATCAAACACAACATAAACACGTCCCAAAACATGCACGGACGCGTTTGAATCGTGTGAACGAATAAAAGAGGTGAATCGAACGAGTGAGGTTACCTCGAACGCGTTTGATTTTCTTAAACACACGAACACACGGTTTGATCCTTTGATGATCTCTGGGCGGCTGCCGATGTTGGTTCTCCTCCCCGGCTTGCTGCTGCCTTCGTCTTGATGATGGTGCGTTGATGATGATGATGATGGGAACAATGGTTTGATGATGATGATGATGTTGTTAATGATGATTGTTGCTTGATGATGATTATGTTAAGGTGATGATCCTGGTGCTTGTTGGCTGCAGGCTGCAGGGGCTGCTGCGGCTAGAGGTGAGGATGATGGTGCCCGGCAGAGGTGAATGGTGGTGGATGTGGAGTGGAGAAGGTGAGTGCGGGAGTGAAAGGTGTTGGTGAAGTGGAAGAAGGAAAGTGGAGGGAAAAAGAAAAGAAAAGGAGAAGTGTGTGTGAAATTATCCCACGTTTCGTCCCACGAAACGTCTCGTTCGGTCCATTATTCACCCAATTTTCGTAATATTAATCCACCAAAAATCTATTTTCATCGATAGATTAATCCCGTGTACGAAAATATGACCTTTCGAGTCATAATTCATTGTTTTTGGAATTAAATCATTAGTTCTTGCGCGTAACGTTTATAACGTTAAAACATAACGTTATTTGTTCGTAATGTTTATTGACGCGTTCAACTAATCATCCCAAAATATTTTATCGTCATATTTGATTTAATTAATCAAATATTTTCTTAGATTTAAATATATAACCTTTTGGTACGATTTATTTTTAAAAAAATCGCAACGTTATGTATTCGTCTCAAAACTCCCGAATTTCTCGGGTATTACACCACACTTCCTATCCTACTCGATCTCCATGCCCAAAATCTTCTTTACTGGGCCGAGATCCTTCATATCGGACTCACTACTGAGTTGCGCCTTCAACCTGTCAATAGTCCCCTTGCCTCTACCAGCGATCAACATATCATCTACATAGAATAAAAGATATACCTAACTCCCATCAGTTGTGACTGATGATACACATACTGATCGTATGGGCTTCGTGTGTATCCAATCCTTGCCATAAAGGTGTCAAACCTCTGATGCCATTGTCGGGATGACTGTTTTAATCCATACAATGATTTCTTCAAAAGACAGACTCGATCTTCCATTCCTGACAATGAAAAACCCTCTGGCTGACGGATATAGAGATCTCTTCTTCTAGCTCACCGTGTAAGAACGTAGTCTTCACATCCATTTGCTCAAGCTCAAGATCGAACTTAGCAACCAAAGGTAGAAGAACTCGAATAGAAGTATGTCTGACTACAGAAGAAAAAACTTCAGTATAGTCAATACCTTCCTTCTGAGTGAAACCCTTAACCACCAACCTGGCCTTAAATCTCACATCACCACCATCGTCTGTTTTTTTCTTTTTGAACACCCATTTGCACCATACGGTGTGTTTTTCCTTCGGCAAGTGAACTAGAGTCCAAGTGTTGTTCTTGTGAAGAGACTCTACTTTCTCTTCCATAGTTGCAGTCCACTGGGCACATTCCGAACTAGCGACGACCTCCTTGAATGACAAAGCCTCATTCTTAACAGCCTCGCTAACAATGTGTGCATATACCACTAAATCTGAACAGCCATAACGAACTGGGGGTCTGATCTCACGTCGTTCCCTGTCACGGTTACGTTGATACTATTGTAGAGTGGGTCCCACCTGGATTGGATCTGTTACTAGTGGTTCCACTCCAGGATCTTCTGCTTCTTGAACTGGCTGCAAAACATCAGTGGGAATGTTGGGATCTGAGGAGTCCCCATCCTGATACTCCACCTCAAATGTCGATCTCTCAACTGGTCGTGTCTACTCCACTTGCTGCTGAATGCTCCCTTGTCCAATTTTTTTGGCTAACATTGACTCCTCGTCAAATGTGACATCTCTGTTGATGATGATTCCAGGTGATGATGGATCAGTGGAGTATAATCTGTATCCCTTCACACCTGATTGATATCCAAGAAATATGTTCTTCTTGGTCCTAGGTTGTAACTTCCCTTCTCTGACATGATAATATGCTGGACAACCAAAAACATGAAGGTTGGAATAATCAGCGGGCTTATCAGACCAAGCCTCATAAGGTGTCTTCATGGATAACGTTGAGGAGGGTGACCGGTTTATCAGATGGCAGGCCGTCATAACTGCTTCAGCCCAAAACCTCTCCGTCACAACAAAATGACCGCCGTTTCTTCATCGTCGATGGTGACTCCAATATTTTTCAGACCAACAAGGATAGTCTGAAACTCCGTCAAATGCTTTTCCAATGAGGTAGTCGATTCCTTCATTTTGAAAAAATAAAGACGCTGCCTCATGTATAAATGAGAAGCAACAAATTTTCTCATGTATAAGCTAGACAGGTTATTCCAAAGAGTCTTGGTAGACTTTTCCTCCAGAACTTTCTGAAGAACGTCGTCAGAAAGACACAGCTGTATAACCGTACGTGGCTTCTTATCCATCTTCAACTTATCTTCGCCTTTCATTTCTGTCGGTAATTTATCAACTCCTTTCAAAACCTCTTCGATTCCTTATTGGGTTAACAATGCAACGCCTTTCACTCTCCAAAGTCCAAAATTATTTGTGCCATCGAATTTTTCCACATCAAATTTCATAGGCGCCATTGCACTAAAAATTTTCCACGAAAACACTGTTCACTGCGGAAACACTACTCCTGTCGGAGTACTGTTCATCGGAACACTGTGTAAATAGTGTTTATGTCCGTACACTGTTCAAGCACTGCTCATCCAAGGAAAAAAATTATTTTTGTGAAAAAATGTAAAAAACTGACCCATAAAAAATATAACTTAAATCCCAGACTTAACAACGTTCGTTCCTAAACCTACGTGGACGAACCCGATGTAGAAAATAAGAATTGAAAATGTTCCAAGCTCTGATACCAGTTTGTTACGAACGCGTCTGTTAATTATAACACACAATAACAAGTACGCAAAATAAATGAGACAAAGATTTTTACGTGGAAATCCTTGTGGGAAAAATCACGGGCGGTTGCTAAGGACGAAGAATCTACTAGTCAAATGAAGAAATACAAAAGGAGCAATACGAGTATCAAAAACTTGTAACAAGTAACTAAACAACGTGTTTGATGTGTTTAATGTGTTTTAAGGTTTTATAAAACACCGTACTTGCTCTCCCTCTCCTCCCTGCCTCTTCTTCCTTTGCTCTCCTCTTTTCTCTGCCTCTCAGCATCTTACTCTCCTCCTCTCTTTGCTTCTCCTCTTATATAGCAAGAATAACGAGGAAAAGGCACCATGCTCATACGGAGCAAAACACGAACAGGCCACGAACAACGCGGGAAGGAACAAACCCACACGGAGAAGAAGAGAATCACGCAGAAAGTGAATTGAGGCACTCAATCAACACTAACAGTGCCATGGATAAGCGCTTAGGATAGCATAATACTGTGTTTTTCAGTTACTCTGCCCGGTCATATTTATGTCGAGCATATCACTAACAAGTTAACAACTTATGAATCAATATTGGAGTTCTACTTTTGACATGTTTGTGATAAAGCGTAAGCTCATCTGATGCAAGTAAAAGTGACGTGACCAATTCAAATTATTGGCAACTTTATTTGTTTGACCTCTTCTTCCTACCTTGAAATAAGGGATCCCTTTTGTTGGGGCAAATGCGATTGACATCCTCGTGGAACTTACACTTCATCCCATGTACAATAGGTTTCGGTGCAAGTGAAAGAAATCTAAGTTGAAACCTCGAAAAAGAATTTTAGAGAGAACATATAGATATCGAAAGAGAAGTTCTAAAGGGATGAGATATCGAAAAGAAAGGTGTGTCTTATTGGTATAAATAATAATATTAAACAGTTTAAGCTTTTTCCTTGGGATATTACAAAAATCATTAACAAAAATCAAAATCACTTTATAAAATAAAATGATTTCATATAAAGAAATCTTGAATATTGTATTCAGATGAAATAGAAATCCATGTTTTTTGGTTTTTTGATTTCTGTTTCCGTTTCATCCATTTTAAAAAGAAAAAAAGAAAAGGTGATATCATACAATTTCGTTTCATCAGCAAGTGAAACGAATTCAGAAAATAAGAAACAACAGTGATACCGAACAGTCCCCTGTAGTTAATCAAACTTTTCTCCACACTAAGTGAAATTTTCTCTTTCATAGTTTCTATATGTCCCATGAAAAAATATAAGTGAAAATTCCTATACGATATCGTTTTGGAGATTTATTTTCAAGGAAGTATCACCAAGGGAACTTTATTCCCACAAGATATCACTTTTACAAAAACAAAACACCTAACCTTTCCTTATTTACCTTATTTTCTATTTTCTCATTGTTTTCTTCTTTTTTTTCTATGTAAAGCATGATCATCATTATCTGCTCGTGATCTTCGATCATTATCGTCTCCGTCATCATCGTCTTCGATCAACCTCGATCATCATCATCTTCGATCATCAATGACCATCATCTTCGATCATCATCATCATCATCTCCATCAATATCATCTTCGATCATCATCATCTTCGATCATCATCATCTCATCATCCTCTCCATCATCGATCAATATCATCTCCATCATCTCATCAGCATCATCGATCCAATTTGATCGCATTGTTTGATGCAAATCATAGGAAACAGAATGAAAACATCAGGTGACTATGCACATGCTAATAGTGCATAGAAGATGCTCGACGAAATGCACTACTGAGACGAAGTGAAAGAATTATGTATTATGTTTATCATAGACGTACTAATACGCCTGAAGTAATACGTCTAAACTAGTATGTCTGAACAAATATGCCTGAACTAGATTGTTGTCACCCATGATTGATCATCTTTTACTTGACAAACCAATCTTCACGTACGAGAATTTATACAGGTGTACTACTTTATATTATAGAGATGTATTAGATGATATGCATGATGTGTTTTTCACTAAAAATACTACTTTGCTTATCTTTTTTATACACATATTAAATGATGTATTTTTCATCAGGCGTACTACTTTTTTTGTACCGGCGTACTAGATGATCTATATGACGCATTTTTCGCTAGACGTACTACTTTTTTTTATACATGCGTACGTATTAGATGATTTTTTTTAACTAAGCGTACTACTTTTTTGCACGTATAAGCACACTAGATCATGTTTTTTTCCATAAGCCGTACTACTTTCTTGTACGGACATACTAGATGGTGTGTATGATATGTTTTTTATTAGACGTATTATTTTTTAAGCACAAACATGTGTTTTTTTAGTAGACGTAATAATTTTGTTTTGCATAGATATACAAGATGATGTACATAATGTATTTTTTATTAGACGTACTATGTTTTTTTTCAGTGGCGTACTAAATGATAAACATCGATTTCAAAAAAAAGAAATCAAAATGAGTCACACATATCCTAGAAACAACTCTGATTCCACAGTCTCTCGTCAACAATGCTCAATTACAATCAAAATACGACAAAAAGCTTCAATCGGCAAGCAACTAAGCTTTGCACAGTAACGTTACCAACGTAAATATAGGACCAATGATCTGCGATGCAATAAGCTATGTATCGATCTAAAATATAGAATTCTACGCCATTCCCTAAACAACTAAACCCTGACCTTAACAAAACTCGTTGAGCGACGATTTTGGCATGACAATCATTGACAACATCATTGTTTCGACTCCGGTGATACTACAACAGACACATCGTCCCTGTCCCCAGCACAACCACTTCTAGATCTGACATCATGCACATAAACACACCAAATCTCACATCACCACCACCACCGTCACCATCATAACAAGCATCAAATGCACAACATCATCGAATTCAAAAATCGATCAGAGAAGAATCAATAAACTTTGAGAGGGAGGGGAAGAGCGGAGGAATGCCACGACGACGGTGACTTCGTGGCCTTGCGGTTTCCCTTATTTGAAAATTAGGAGAGATAAAGTTATGAGACATGAGCCGGGGGTGGGGTGGGGT
>JAOVYX010016783.1:0-23747 GCA_035668315.1 Drosera spatulata
TGGGCCGGGCCGAGTGAGGAAGATGGGCCGCGTGGGAGAACATGGGCCGATCAAAAAACCTGAATTGTATGCTTACAATGCCATTCAGATGGTCTTCTTTCTGGAAGTTTCATGTATAATAGATAATATATTTTAATAACAAAAGAGTCTAATGCCTAAGTAAATTAAATTATAAAATACTGAATGTGTCATACGAATGATGTATACAACGAGTATCAAGCGTGAGTACGAAAGAACGCATATCTTTTAGTATCTTTTCGACTCAATCTTCTTCTTGAAGGTTTTTTGTTTGAATCCCACTAGCCTAAAAATTCAGGTTGGCCACGCTCGTTGACTTCGGTCAAAGATTTACCCAATGCTGGTTTGGCGGGGACGCCTTGTCAGTGCACGAGGGATTAGTCGAGGTGCGCGTGTTTTTTTTATTTGAAAGATGAATGGTATGTGTATAATATGTGTATTTTACTATGTTTATGGTATAGTCGAGTACAAGATAATGAAAGATTACAACTAAGTTAACTAGGAAACATAATATCTGAGTAATAATACGAAAATGAGAAATAAAGCAGGAGTATTTAGGGTAGATTATAAAATTTCAACTCATATAAGCCCGATCCGGTCAAACAGTTGAAATTATCTTGTGACGGAAGGAGTATTTGGAATGACTGATATGGTAACAGAGATAAAAGAAAATCTGAGTCCTTGACGGTTGACCATAAATGGGTATTTTAAAGATTGTGTGTTGATTTGATTGCCTCTAGTTATCACGTCGCATTGCTCGTAACACACTATATAATGAGAGGACAGATGCATCTCCGAGCACTTGAGATTTTCATGATGTTGTTTTGTCATTCCCTTATTTTACTGCTTCCCCACTAATTGAATATTATTTATCTGCACATGTCCCTCTTGCGTTTATGATTATGCTAGAGACCCAGACAGAAGGTTTGCTGCTGATACTGTTGCTGCCATTGGTTTATGTGGACAGCGAGCTGTGAACATAGCAAATACATGCCTGGAGGGATTATTATCTCTTATAAGACAAGGTATACTGATATCTGTTCTGTTATTTTCTTAGTTAAGTTTTCTTTAGCCAGAGTTATTGCAAAGAAGTTATCAGGAAACTTCAGAATTTTCTGTTTAAGTTTAAATTAGCATTCTACTTTTTTTTTTTCTTTCACTTTATTCCCCATATCAAATCACACTCTACTCCTCTTACGTAAAAATGCATGGTGTACTTTGTTTTTTCAAAGTAAAATGCTTACCGTAACTTGGTTAGAATTGTACTGCACTACGAAATATATACTACAATAGTATACTGAAAGATTGAAGAATTTGTGCTGCATATTGTTAAACTATTAACATGATTCAAAACACATTGCAGGATGAAAAATTGCTACTAGCATACTTGAAATCAAAATGTATTCCTGAAAGATGGAAAGATAAATATGTTGAAAAGGTTGGTTAGAAGTCAAGTGTAAACCGAACATTTTAGGGGATTTCTTAATGTCTTCCAAAAATTAAATATGAAACGATTTGGGCAGAATCTTTCACCGGTGAACAAAAATTTTTCGAGGAGGAAGCAAGAGTGCTTGTCCAAGCAGTTCTATCTATCAAAGAGATACTTGAGCAAGAGCCAGCACGGTGCGAAAAGCTTTGTTTCTTTTCTAGTTGAGTCCTAAGTCCTCGTTAAGTTTTGGATGGTGTATATTATTGTTGCCAAGAATTACAAAATCCATAATGGACTTTCTACCATAAGTTCGAACTTTTGGTAAAAGTGGTTCCTCGATATGATATCAGAACAGGTTGTAGCATAAGGTGACGCGTTCGATCTTTGTCTCGCATATTTATTGTCACCTATATGGTTTATTATGTGGATCTTATTTGGCACTAGATATGTGAAGAGTCAGTGCATTTGTTGTCTACACTTCATATCCCAATGGGTTTTCATGTGAGGGAGAGTGTCAAGATCCATAATGGGTGTTATATCATAAGTTTGGGTTTTTGGTAAACTGGTTCCTCGACAACTATATATCAGGAAGGAAGTTGATTTACAATGAAAACAACAAAACCAAGCACTTTGTCTCATCACGAAGGTTGGATACATGCTATCGAACGATGGTAAGATACATGGATATGGGTCATATGGCTAGGTCATTTTCCTCCATCATGTGCAATGTTTCAAAAAAAAGCTGAATTGCTTAGAAACGTAGTTATATAAGATTGAATTGGCTACAATGGTTTTAACCATCGCTCCAGGATTTTTTTTCTTTCTAAATTGCTTTTGTTTTCTATTTTTTGTTTTGTTTTTTTGTTTTGTTTTGTTTTGTTTTTTTTTTTTTTTTTTTAGTTCTGGCATAACTTTTAGATGTCATGAGTTTAGAATATGTGTTGCATAGCTTTTAGTTCTATCAGAAAATAAGTGTTTTACTGGTCTATCTTTTGCATGGTGATGCTGTATTTATTAATGCTCTTAGAATTCACAGTGGCTTTAATATATAGCAGATGGATTAGTAGGCTCTTTTTCCTGTAGGAAATCGATAAATGGTTTTGGACTTTCAACATCATGTCTTATTATGTTATACTCGTATGTACTCAAGGTGTAATGTTTCCCGTCTCTTTTATTTATCTATTGAGATTATAAAACCCACACTGGGTTGAAATAGAGCCGATCACAAGTGCATATATGATCCTGATTTACTTTAAACCATTGTCTATTGGGTTTGACTTGTAACTCATGAGGCAAGAAGTTCGATAGACTTCCACAAGATTGAGGCATCACACATAGTGGGTACGAAACTCGTCTATCAATATGCTGTTATCTAGTTGGAATTGTATCAGAGCGCTAACAGCCCATGTACACACATCGTACACCCAAATTATATGTCTACGCTTTGAGCCTAAAGAGGCATTTGTGTGTTGAGAATATAAAACTCACATCGGGTAGAAAGAGCTTATCACAAATGCATATAAGATCCTGGCTTACACAACTTATTGTCTATTAGTTTTGAGTTGGAACCTCCTGGTTTTAAGCATATTCTCACAAAATCCGAGCGTCAAGATGTATATGATTAGATTAGCTGCTGGATTCAATAAATCAGGTAATTAAGAAATTTATTGTATGTTTATTCATTTGAAATTCTGGATTTCTCTGCTCTCAAGGTTATTATACAATTGGTTCGAAGTTTGGACTTCATCAAGGTGGCTGGAGCATGCGCTGCAATTATATGGATCTTGGGTGAGTACAATTCTCTTGGAGAGAGAATTCCAAAGGTTTTGACCACTGTATTGAAGTATCTGGCCCATTGTTTCACTTCTGAGACGTCCGAAACAAAACTTCAGATACTTGGTGCTGCTGCAAAGGTATTCTCATTGTTGAGTAGTTACTGGGTAATAAGTCGTTGAATTCTATTACCTTTGATCTCGTTGATGATTTATTTTGGGTTAAAACTTCCGAAATATTAAATATTGCTAGGATCATAATTTATGATTGTGTCATGCTTATGAAAACATCCCTTCACAATTTTCTGGTGCCAAGGTATAGGTCTTCATTGTGTTTTCTCACAACCGGCACTCCATCGCACAAATTCAGTAAAATGGCAAATTAAAAAAATAAAATAAAATAAAATATACTTGTGGGAGGGGCTTTGGGATTGTGAGACTTTTGTTTCATGTACTTTTGTTTTTATCATAACGGTGCAAAAGGAAAGGGAAATGGCGTACTTTTGTTTTTATCATGATCTGTGTGAGTTATGAAGAGTCATCTATTTGTAATGGAGAGGGCTCTATGTGTAGTAATGATGTTAGAAACATTAGTCATGGCATCTTTGGAGCACTGCTTAGCTTATCACAGTACCTTTTATCTGTA
The DNA here is from genome assembly GCA_035668315.1 of Drosera spatulata. NCBI lineage: Eukaryota > Viridiplantae > Streptophyta > Magnoliopsida > Caryophyllales > Droseraceae > Drosera > Drosera spatulata. Next base: position 3,866 of record JAOVYX010016783.1, read on the forward strand.
ATTGTTTATATTTTGTGGACCGAGTTTATTTCTTCTTGTTTTAAGCCCTTTATTCTGGTACACGGGTTTTGTTCTATGCCAAAGGAGAGGACCATGCGACAATTCGAAATGCTGTAGCCTTTATTCTTGAACTAGCCAAACATGACTTGAACTATGATGTTCGTGACCGTGCTCAGATTTTAAATAAGCTGCTAGCTGGGGTATCCGAAAGTCAGGATGAAAGTTCAACATCAGCATGCAAGAAGTCACCACATGTCGCTGAAAGAATATTTAGCCGTCAACGATATCCAATACATGAAGAACGTGCTAATGATCGGTTTTATCTTCCTGGGTCTCTTTCGCTGATAGTTCTTCATGCTGCCCCTAGTTACGAGCCTCTCCCAAAGCCTTCTAGTTTACCTGTTGCTGACAATGGCCAACTCTCTGACCTGGGGAGAGGAATGGGGGGTTCAGATGATTCCGAGACTTCTCCAGGCTCCGTCAATGAACATAGTTCTTCTGGTTATGGTTCTCAACAATCCATCTCTGGGTCTAGTTTTAGCGACAGCATTGGCGAAAATGAATTTTATCTGACAGCGATAGAGATACAGACCCATTGGTCCAACTTTCAGATGATACAATTGCATATGATAGACAAGATGGGAATTCGTCGAGCATCAATACTCTTTCTGCCGTTGGGAGGAGCAGGATGAAACATATTGTTTCTTCTGATCAAACTTCTATTCAGGACGATTATAGCAATCGATCCTCGGGAATCTCCAATGCTTATATCAGTAGCCGTGTGAAGCCTAAGTCTTATACACTATTAGATTCTGTGAATGGAAACGGATTGAAAATAGAATATTCATTCACATCTCAGATTTCAGATATATCTCCTCTACTTGTCTGTATAGATGTTTGCTTTCAGAACTGCTCATCTGAAGCTATTTCTGAAATGATCCTGGTAGAAGAGGAGTCAGATAAAGTACCGTTATCCACAGAAACAGAGTCAGTTGCGATGGAAAGGTAGGAATTAAAACTTTCATCTCGAAATGGGATGATCAAACAAGTCTCTGATGATTATCCTATCCGAATAACTATTAACATTAGACATAACTGAGGTGCAGAGGGCTGAGGTAGATTAAGTCAGACAAATATGCTTAGAACATATATATCGTTCACAGTAGCAAACCTGTAGAGCTCTACAGATTATCATGCAGTATAACTGATGTGCACTGTAGTCAAGTCATTCTTGTAATTCTTGTTAAAATGTCTGGCGTAATTTCTTTTCCAGTGGATTATGTTGGTCACAAGTGAATAATGCCATCTTTGCTACTTTGGTGTGATGAAAATTATTTTGGTGAATGACTTAGTTCTTGATGTTGCAGAGCTTCTCCATCTCATAATGAAGTCCCAGACTCTATTTCCAATGAAAGAAATAGATTTGCTAGAAGCTGGTGAAAAAGCAAATAGAATCATCGAGGTCCGCTTTCGTCATCATCTGCTGCCGCTCAAGTTGGCCTTGTGGTGTAACAACAAGAAACATTCTGTCAAGCTGTGGCCGGATATTGGGTACTTTGTGAAACCTCTAGTGATGGATGTCAAAGAGTTCCTAAATAAGGAAGCTAAGCTTCCGGGGATGTTTGAATATGTTAGGAGGTGGGACTTCTGTTTTTCACCATCAGCATATAATCAGTTGGTTATCTTTCGTTGAGTTTGGACAATCAATGAGACACTGGTTTATTTCCTTGACAGTTGCACGTTCAGCGACCATGTTCCAGAGCTGCAGAAGGATGAATACTCTCCAAGAAAAGATGGTTTAAGTTATATCTTGCAGATCTTAGCAGTAAAGATGCTCAGCAACACCAATTTTTTTTCTTGGGTCTGTTGATGTGCCGGAAGCTGTTGATCCTGTCAATGTAACAGGTTTGTGTTTAAGGTTTAACAGTGAGACCTTGAGCAGCGGTGTTCCTTGTTTAATTATCATAACTGCTGGAGGTAAATCTTTGGAACCACTGAACGTGTCTGTAAAAGTGAACTGTGAAGAAACAGTATTTGGTTTGAACCTCTTAAACAGAGTTGTAAATTTCTTAGCTGAGCTCTCTTCTTCTTGATTACTTGAAAGCGCATGTGAATTCAAAAGATCCTGTTTTTCTATTTAATGAAATATTTTGTTTGTTAAGGATACAGTTTCATCTTCATCACTCTGTGACTTGCACAGTTTAAATTCTATTATTATCTCTGCTTGATTTCGGCTACTTAAGTAACATAATTTTGAAGAACGGAGAACACCTTTTTTGTTTCTTCCTTTCTGTGTGATGGTTCAAATGGCTCAAAAGATTTAGAATACAAAGGTGATCAATCAAGAAAGATGAGATCTATCAGCATTCGACTAACGATCAGTCAAACATTTTTTCCTTATGTGTTTGATGTAAGTTGTAGGTTTGAGTTGTCAGTTTTTGGTTCTGAAATAGGAAAGACAAATAGAAGAATCATACATAATTTCACTTTTGGTTATGCGTTATGCAAACCAAACCAACAGGATGCCACAAAATTTAGTTGCTTTCATTGTCGCCACCACATGTCTCATTTACTGGACGATTCCACTGGGCACAATATTAATCTCTTCTCCTCCCACTTTCCAGCTCCTGGAACCGCTGTATGCTTTGTGCATTCCTGTTGCTTCCTTTCCTGAGCCTACTATCGTCGATGAGTTATCTGTGATTGAGCTTCTGATTACTCCCATTCTCGTGTCCAATACTCTATTCCTTTCTAACTTTAATCCCTAATCTCATACTTTTTGTTGTAACTTTACACCAAAAATAAAGCACCATGGACCATCGATATTGTCTTTCGTTGATTATTGTGCTTCAAAATTATCTGGCTGGTCAATTTGATTGAAGAGAAACCAATCATGCCAAGTACTCCATCTGATACACTTGAATTCAGTGCCTTGTTGCTGTTGTTATGGATTTTCCTTGACCTTAGAATGCTCTGTTTGGTTTATTTCAAGAATGGGGTACATGACTTGGAGATGTACTTGTTCTTCATGTGTATCAGTTATTTGAGTTTTTGGTGATCTGGATTGGATGCGGATCTTGGTGATTTGGATAAGATCATTATTTTTAAGGAGTTTATGGGATTGATTTAAAATCAATCATGTTGGGTGATTTTATATCGGAAAGATTCCTGGGAAGATTGTGTACCAGTAATGTTAGGGAATTTTTCCATTTATGCTATAAAACTAAACAACTCTCGGTTTAGTTTATATTTTTAAAATTTTATGTCAGTCTCTTGCTGAATTGCTGTTTATGGTTTTATCTGTGGAGATTTCATTCTGATTTTTGGTGTCAATGCTCATGATTTTTAGCAAGAGTACCTAATACCCTTGCGATAAACTCTATTTGTTAAAAAACCCTAATGGTCTCGGGCGTGGGAGTTTTGTAGATTCTAGAACTTCTTCTGTACTAATGTTTTATCTTGGACCATTATAAATCTAAATGATCCTAGTCTTTCTATGATTAGGAAGGTTTGAGATAATTCTAGTTGTTCCATAGGTAGGAATAGGTAAGATAGTAATAATATTGCTGATTTTCTACACTTGAGGTTATAATAGAGTTTGTTCCCCAGAGCATTGCGAATCCGGTAACTTCCATTTTATATTTGGCATTTATTAATGTGGTTTTACGGAGCCATGGTTTTTGGCTGACACTTGGGTCATGGTTTGTCAGTCGTTCAATCTTGTTAATCAGTCTAAAAAATACAATAATCATGTTAATGTATTCATCATCGTCCAAAATGAGGGTATCTGTGAACTTGACAAGTGCCATATTTTTTTTTAGTAAGTGCTTTACTGCCGTGCTAATGATCTCTTAGTGCTGAGTTGGACATTACAATTTTACTTATGAGAATGAAGCCTTATATTCTTTGTGCAATAAGTAATGCAGAAAATAAATCATTATTTTCAAACATTTATTTTTGCACTTATTTTTAGTTTTTAGTTATTTTTATTATTTATGTGTAAATAAGTAAGGTTGTTAGGATTTAGATTATTTTAGATTATTTGTTAATATTCTAGCTTATCCTTTAAAGTCCTATAAATTCGGTCGTAAAAATGTTACATAGTCAGAGATATTGATTTGAATGAAAGTTATGTTTTAAACCTTTGATAATCATCTACAAACAATCCGGGGCCGTGTAATGATGAACAAAAAATTATGTTTTGAATTTTGTGACTTGTTTATCCCAATTCTAAGTGATCTAGTGGGGTTCCCACCAGATCGTTGAGCCACGCTTCCTTAAGTTATCCTTTGATTCATTCATTTGAAGCTGTCGTGTAACATTTATCCATTAGTATCTGGTTTAGTTAGTGATGGTAGTGTCTATGTATCAAACCATTGTTGCGAGGAGAAATCTTGTCTCATGGAGTGTATCAGCTAAGCATATACCAGAATGATTTGCGATGATCACTTTATCAGCATTCCTTGTTTCAGAAGGAGCAAGACTGGGTACAATTTGCCCTCCCGATACCATATCTAAGATGGGAAGTACTCATCATTGTTGTTGTTGTCGTCATCGTGTTTATCAGAATTCCCGAATCTAGATCCAGCGACAGCCTGGTTTATTCTTGCATTGCATAATTGCAGGCTTGAAGTGAGTTGTTCGCCTATACCTTTGTTTACATGCTCTATAATTTTATATACATGTGATAAAAATATGCGGTAGAACTCAGGCTTCTATCCGTTTGTATTATGTAATGGTGTTTTGGGCTGTTCATTATGAGCTCATCTAAACTCAGTTTTAATGTTATCACTTGTGAGGGATCGAGTCTCCTGGTTGCTGCATCCCTCGGATCCAGCTGTTCTTCATTGCTTGACCTCCAAGTCATGCTGGAAGCAAGTACCGGAATTCATAGTCATAGGGAACTATTTCTACCATCTTTCTTACTGGTAATTTTGTTTCTCCATTTAAGCACTCCATTATTCTTCCTTTCAGTACTCCAGTTTGTGGCAATTGACTGTAGATCCATTCTATTAGTGACTCCATATCATCTGCAAAATCGTGCATGTGCCACTGAAGAAGCTTGGGCACCAGGATCTTTTTCTTGCTCGTCACTTCCACTGAAGATTCCAGGTACTCCACTTTCGCCCTTCCCAGCTCATTTACGACTTTATCCGGTGTATAAACCTTTAGCTGCCATAGGCAGATAAGATAAAATCGGCTTACTTTCATGCCATAAATTTTAATAAAACTTAACCATGGTTCTTTTGCTGAAGAAGTAGAATTCATTTGGTTTACTACCTTGTTCAACAAAGCAAGCATTCTTTCTTGGTTAGACGGTAGGCCATGTTGCAAGTAGGCCTGGAAAACACATAAAAATTAGTCTTGGCGCCTCGCTAGGTGACTAACTGCAGCAATTTGGTCTGTTATGACTCAAGGCGGGCCTTTACATGCATTATACAGGAATTATAGATATTGATCCAGAAGGCTAGTTTTTGTTTGTACGCCAATGGAGCCAAGTTGACCTTGCACAGGTGCTGCATCAATATCCTGAAATGAAGGCTGGTAAGTCTACAGCTCTACTTTAAGGTAGTACAAGCGCTAATCAGTGATTTCCAAATGGATACTTTACCTCAGTTTTCTGATTGCAGGCTTATAATGGGTGACATTCGCACAATTCAGTGAACTCCTTGTAAGTTGGATGGTACTTTTGGGTGGGTCGGTTCTTGTTGTTGCTTCCCAACATGGTGCTATTCTGTGACGGTCGTGAATCACCACATTATCATTATCATTCTTGAATGACGATCTTACTTTACAGTTGAATGCTGTCTTTGGGGTGAAGGCTTTGGAGCTGATGCAGGAAGTGGTTTCCGTCGCAGCAGCTGGGGTTCCCTCGGTTCCAAAGGTGGAGTTGTTCATTTTCAGAAATATTCCTATTAAGCACTTGAGTAGTTCTTCTGACAGTTTGTTTGGCTTCTCTATGCAAATTTCTGCTTCCAATAGAGCGTTACTCCATGGTCTTTCTGCAATTCTTTCTGCAGTAATATGGCATTTCTAATTCAATTGAGACGCAGGGTCCTTGACATTATGGAAATTTTCTAGTGGTAACTACACATCATTATCGTTTCCAGGGATAAGATGTGTACCATCAAACTTCGTGGAGGTGAAGCTGTTATGCACATCAGGGGCTAACGAATCAACGGATATCCTTCCCTGGTCGAATATTTTCTGCATGCCGACGTCTTCATGAGCCAGTGGTATTGAGTGCCATTCTAAGGATTTTATCTCCTTTGGGTGCCAGATAACGGATGGTGGCCGCTTCTGTTGGTGCCTAGATGGCTTCTGCCTCTACGGTACATTCTTCATCTGCTTATCTTGTGTTAGGTGTAGTTTTAACTTCCCCACTTTCTTTTCTAGCAAAAGGATTTCCTCCTCAACCAGTGCAAGCTCCGCTAGAAGTGCTTGAACCTTCAGCATGACTAACCCAGGTAAGCTAGCAAGATCATGAAGCAGGTTGCATTGCTCAGAACTTTTTTTCAATGATACTCGGCTTATGGTGTTTGTGTTTCGTTTTCAGAAAACCCAAGACCTGAACGAACCTTGCCTTATTTATGGGTAACCCTTTCGGCATATTGCAGAAAGGTTCGTTCGTTTCTTGGATGCCATTTATTAGCTTTCTAGGAGAAGCTGTAATCAGTTACCTTAAGGGGAAGCTGCAATGAGAGACGGTGACATGAGAGAGCAGGACCCCTCATCGCATAGCGTAGCACGCTGTTCAATCTCAGCTCCCCGTTCAGTCTTTCTTGTAACTCCTCCACCTAACATCACAAACAATGCATCGATGAAAAAAGCTCGAGTCGCTCGATAACCAAAACCATTCAGGTTTTCTCACCTCCTCCTTGAGAGCAAGCCGCCTACGTTGATCTTGATCTTCCTTCGGAAGCTGCTGCATGAGTAAGTTCTCAAACTTCATGCTCTTTTTTTCCAGGAAAGTAACACGAGCATCATCCACACGGGAAACTTTATGCGTCGTGAATGAGGTTATAATGTCCCAAAATGGAGCAAGAGGTGGCGGTGGCGGTGGCGGTGGAGGGGAAGTGGAGGAGAGGTGAAGTAGTTAGAAAATGGCAAGAACAAGATGATGGCCACTTGACCTCTTCTGTTACTTTTTCACAAGAAGGGAGCATGAGTTGTTTCTTTTTTTCTTTTTCTTTTTTTTTTCTAGGAGGAGAAATAGACGTGATGTCCATGACCTCAGTTATTTGGAAAAAACATAAAGGCTTTATTTATTCATATATTTATTTACTTTTACTTTTGGTTTTATATACCCATTGCAATTTTCGCATAAACTGTATCAATGATTTTGTGCACTGAAGATCATATCGCATGTGCATTGAAATTTCATACATGTATATCTTGAAAGCACAATTGGGTACCTTTAACATAAGAGCAACTTGCATTATACTTATTATAGTTTATCCACGAAGAATATTAATAACGTTATACTATAATAAAATACTTAACAAAAATTCCACTTAAGTTTTGATATTTATTTTGAATTTTATTGTTCATATTTACAAAATTATAATATATATCGTATGATATAAAGTTCATAAAATCATTATTTATGATTCATGATAATTAATTAAAACATAAATTAATAAATATTTTTGCTTAATTTTCCTCTAAAAAGCACACGTACGTTTTGTGCCCATGCTTTTCAGTTGTGAGAGTGACGTGGTTTGTGGTGGCTTTGTTGAACCGAAGAGGATAAATAAATGGGGATGAGAGCGAAAAGGCAGGTCAAAGGGAAGATGGTAATGGTTCAGCTAATTTCTTTCGTAGAAGTGGTACCAGAATTCATGGAACCGGTTATATTATGGACCCAGTTTTCTTTCAGAAACTCATAAAATATAAACATTCAAAGAAAATGGTATGGCTTAAAAAAGAATAAAGAATGCAATATTTTTCTAAGGTATTTTTTCTTGATAAATTAAGGGGTTGTTTGGTGTTATTGTCCAAAATTATGAAAAATCAAAAAATCAATAACAAAAATAAAAATTAAAAATCATTTTTTTAATTTCTATTTGTTATTTTTATTTTATCCATTTAAAAGCAAAGTTCAATACCAAACAGTTCTATTTCATCAGACTGTGAAACGAAAACAAAAAAGTAAAAATAACAATGGTACCAAATAGTCCCTGAGGTGATCCTTTATCAAAAAAGATGTGAAAAGAAAGTAAATGTCCTCGCACTCTCACGAAGTTCCTCGCAGGATTTTTTAATCATAAATTTATAATATGTGGAAAGCCTGCTGGAGAACTGACGAGCCTGTTGACCAAGCCTTGGAGCCATACACTAAAGGCTGGATAGTTCAAGACATAACATTCACTGACTAGCCGAGTGAAAACCTGATTATATTTCACTAAGGAAGGTTCAAAGCTGAAAGCTACCTCGCTTGATGTGATATTCTACTGTTTGAACTCTTTCAGTGTCTGTAAGCATTAATTTCATTCATGCGGGGGATTGTTGAAAATTGCTCTGGTTCGATCATGATTTTGAGTAAGTTTCGATCATCGGATTTGGACTATATGGGGCACGTTGGAAACTATGTTCCAAGTAGATGATTATAGTACGTTAAATTTTTCAAAACTGATTTCGCATGAATGAGAAATTAATGTCCAAATTTGCTATGTGATGAGAAAATCCATGTGGTGTAACATAACTACTCACATTGGAATTTTGATATGGAAAAGCATACCTTATAAGTATGATATTGGAAAATGGGTTAGGGGTCCCAAGGGGTAGCCACTTGTGAGTGAGGAAGAGAGCGTAGGTGAGACTCAAACATACACACACGTGCCACCCTAGCAAGGCCCGATTCGGTTCAGTCGGTCAATCGCACGTAAGGGACTACTTATAAAACAATCTTTTTATTAAAACTTTATTTTATATTTTTTATTGTTATGTGTTGTGGGAGAAGAATATGAACGTTGGTGATGGTTTGCCTAGTTAGCGTCGGTTGGACTTGTTGTCCAGTCATTGCACGACACGTGTCACGCTATCCTTCTGGTTGCCTATATATACAAATGCTTTGGCACTCCAGAACGCATCCATTTCCCACATTTCCCATTTCCCTCCTCCCTGTTCTTCCCTTTCCTCCTTCTATCTTTTCGGAACGCATCTAAACACTAGTCCAGTGTCGTTGTAAAGTCGAGAGAGTTCAAGGCACTATTTGGTACGTCGGTCCCTTGTGTCGCAGTGCTACGTCGTTAAGGGTGTAGTCATTGTATTTTGGGAGGCGGTCGCTACAGATCCGTTAGCATCAGTACGGGGCGATAACTCCTTAAGGATAGAGGGTTTCACCCTTGCATCAATTCTGGTTTGTTTTGACATATTGTTTATATTTTCAGTTACGATTACTATATCTGTACTAACCTACTAACATAAATTATCTTGTCTTGTTGATGCTTCGAACTTCTCAACCTGATTGCTTTCGTTGCTCAAGAGGAGTTGCTGCTGAATGGCATCCTGGACCGAGCTTTGCGAGCAGCCACTATCCAACTAGGAGAGGAGACTTGCGGCGTGTGTCGGTAGCTCTCTTGGTGTTTACGTGTGAATTGGATGTTGATATTCGGTGATGGATTTTGATGGTGATTTTATGATGGTGTTGCTCGATAATTGTTGTTGGATGCTTGATGGGATTTTATTGCTCTGATAATGCCTCTTGGGATGAGTTGCTCAAAAGAGTCGGTCAAGATTGAGGCAAGGAGTGGTGAAGTGAAGATCATGGGCATGTTGAGGGATAATGGTTTGTTATGAAGATGACGTGTGAAAGTGGTACGTGAGATATTGAGTGAAGAGATTAAAACATTCGGTCGTGGGTTCTTTCAACTTTCAAGATATTTTTTAATTCTTTTTTTTTTTTTCTTTTTTGGAATGGGTGAATCATTCCACTGGCAATAAAAGGATTGTACAAGGCCGAACAGACTAGTAATACATCACAATGACTTCTTGAAAATCAACCAAGACCGTAGCTACCTATCAAGTTACACGGCATTCAACAACTTTATAAATATGACTAACCAAGAATCTAGGATATCTTGTTTCAGATCCATATAATTGATCATTCCTTTCCTGTGATATGAAGTAAATAGCAACAGTATGGATAGCTCTTTGAAAGCCCATCAGTTTTGTTTTCCCACGAGTCACCTGTGAAAACCATGGCTACCATTGAAACCAAAGGCAAGGCTTGATCTTCAACTTCATGATAGCTTCAGGACCCTTCATCACTTCATAAACATAATCATAGACGAAGACATGATCTCGCATTTCCTCCCGCTTATTGCACAAGACATATCGATCTTCAGCAATAAATCCCATATGATAAATCCTCTCCTTAGTATGAAGCCTATCATGGCACACCAACCAGACTACAAAACCCTACCGAGGGAAAATAGACCGATGCCAAACTATTTTTCACCAATCCACACGGGGCACAAGGTGACTGTGCAACTCCTTCACACCCTTACATTGATTTGGATCTATCCCCAGCACATTCAGCCTCCTTCTAATCCCAACTCTTGTACAAAGAATAGGTTTTTCAAAGCCATGAACTAGATGGAAGAGGACTAATATCATCAATATCTTCTCCCTTCAAAAAATACCTATCAACCCATGTATCCAGACACTATCCTTCTTCAACTTCAAATCCCATAAGTGGTTAACAATGCAATATCCATTCATGAAACTAGAATAAAGCCACATCTCCACATTTCCTTGGCAAGCACAGATCCCTCGAAGCTACCAATGCTCTACTACTTCAATGAGCAAAAACAGTTCATAAAAAATATCGACACATCGTCTCTACTTCGTGGATGACAATAGCAAGGATTAAAAGTGATTGACACCAGAAAGTCTAAATGCAGGTGATAACAGACTTGATCAACTCAAGTCGACCTGCATATGATTAAAAATCTGGCCTCACAAGAAGTAATTCAGCTAGTAATTCAATCAAAAAAAGAGATATATTTGATTGTATTTTATTTAATTCTACAAGTAATTCTGCCAAGAATTTTATTTTTCTTTAATATATTTTACCATCCAAATTGCGCCTAGATAATTGGGACAATTCATTAAAAAAAAGATAGGCTTTATTTTGGGTTTTCATTTAGAAGATTTATTCAAATGGGACTTAATTTTGGCCTAATTATTGTTTTTTCATTTGCTTCGACCTTAATTAGTGATGTCACATTGAAAAACTATTCAGGATTTTATTTAACAGATCCTTACTTCAATTAATTGGTCGACATTTGATGTCTACACCATGACTAACAAAATAACTGATTGATCATATTGACTAGTTGACAAGAGAATAATATTTTAAAATTTCTATTATCAAAAAAAAAAATGTAAATATCAAATCTAAATCTACTCTATCGTACTCTTCTTCTTCATCAAAAAAAAAAAAAAAAAAAAAAAAGAACCCTACTTTTTCATACTCTCATCCTGCCAATTTGCAACGTTCACTCACATTGTACTATTCAATGCATGATTTAAGAGGCATTGTTACCTCTCTAGTTGGAATGATTTTAGTTTTTTTTAGGCTCACAGTTATAGTATGTTATAATAATAATAATTATTATTATTCTTTCTGTCGTATAAAACTTGAAACACTTTGATAATGTGCATTTGTAGAGGTCAACTTTGACCTCATTACACGTTGATTAAATGATTTTTTTTGGTCAACTTTGACCTCGTGTAATATTATCATTTTTTTTGAAGACAAATATTATTTAGTTAAGATTTATTTAAAATTCTATAAACAGGTTGTCATGCTTAATGTTTTCATTTAGCTTTGGATCAAATATAATATTTAGAGATTTATTTTCTCCTGGTTAATTCAAGTTACCTCTCGGTTAGAACGATATCTTACATCAATCGTCCGCTAGAATGATATGTAGAACTTTCACGCTTTCAGCACTGCATCAATTTGGTCTCAGAGCATGCTCTGGTATGGCTAACGTTCGGCGAGCTGACAAGGATGATCTTCGGGTGATCATGGATTTAGTTCAAGCACGACAATAAATATATCGATTCACTGAAGTCGTAGATTGCATGAGCCTAAGGTTGAACGTTGGAAGATCTACAACAGTCATCGAGGGCAAAGCAGATCATCAGAATTCTCAGCGAGTTCATCATTAGGAAGATTCCAGCAAAGATGTAAGTACTCTTGTTATGAAGCAACGACGTGGTGCACATAATAAAAGATTGGATCAACATGATCGAAGACCCAATTTAACTAGTTTTTCTGGAAATATTGGTGCTGAAGCCTTCTTCGATTGGGTCGATGAAGTTGAAACATACTTTGATTTGATGAACATACCAGAAGAACGACAAGTCAAGATAGTGGCTTACAAACTTAAAGGTGGCGCTACTGAATGGTGGGATAGTCTACTAAATTCTCAACGAAGACAAGAAAAAGTACCCATCAGAACCTGACGTAAAATAAAGTAGACACTGCAAGGACGCTTACTACCGTTAGATTATCATCAACATTTATTCTAGACCTTTCAAAATTGTATGCAAATTCATCGAACTATTCAGCTTATACTTAAGAATTCTTACGATTATCATCACGTTGTAATTTGAACGAGTCCGAAGAACACCAAGCTGCAAGATGTATTAATGGGTTGAAGTTTTCAATTCAAGTTCCCTTGGGACCTCTGTCTCTACAGTTGATGAAGCATACAATATGGCATTAAAGGCAAAACGACTCGCAAGCCACTCACGAGGGCTGTGATGAATAGTAAGGGAAGTGAATCGCAATACATCTAGCAGGTATCAAGCAGAATCCAACAACTGCAACAATGGTACGCCTACATCAGTATCTTTAAAGTTGTCCAATGACGTGAAGTCAATTGAGAAGCCAACGTCAGAAATAATCTCACTGATTGAACAGGAAGTCACTGAATTAACAGAAGGATTAGGCTTCAATGAACTGAACATTAAGGACTGCGCACAAGAAGGAGATTAAATATCCAAAAAGGAGATTAAATATCCAGTGTGGAGCAGATATGGCTTCCAAAGCAGTGCTTAGATCCTTATAATGTCGCAAAGAAGCTCAAAATTGAAACAGGTGAACTTGACAGGCATTTGACTTGTAAGAATACAATATTCGATGACAACATTCAGACTCATATTCAGCCCCTCAACAATGATGAAGCTTCAGAAGCCGAGCAAGAGATGCTTAAATGTGGAGTACCATTGGGCTTGGATATTGAAGAAAAAAGGTACTGGTTAGAGCAATAGATGTTACACAACCTCTCGAGAAGGTAGACCAAACTCAGATATCCGCTCATCATGAACTGCATCCCATGTTACAGTGACTCGAGATGCAACATATTATGGCAGCAGGCGTACACTATCTTAGTTTTCATCCTTCATTGATGAAAAATACAATTATCATCAAGAAATTGTTCATCCAAGTACCTATCATGGAGAAGATTTGTTCGCAACATATATTGATCATTCAACCTTTCAAAATCCAAGGATGAATTTTCTCTAACAAGGAGAGAATGACACAGGGAAAGATATTCGATATTAGGATTTTAAGATATTATGCTGAATTGATTAGGATTTTATTGTATTGTATATCTTATTCTAGGCTATCCTCTTTTAGATTAGATTTTAATCTTAAGATTATACTCCCTCCCTCCCAGAATAAATGAAATAAATTGACCGAAACAGAATTTTATGTCTGTGTTGAATTTTTGATGTAAAGATATTTATACCCTTGAAGGTTTGTGAGAGGAAGAAGAGAGGAAAAATAATGGGAGGAGAAGTAGTATTCGAGTGAGTTGATGTTATATAAAGTAAAAGGTAGAGGTGATTTGATATTTTTGAAGATTTGAAGAAAAATTCCAAATAGGGTTCTGTTGCTAATCTGGGATGGAGTGGAGTATTGTATTACTTAGTTTAAATTTATTTAGAACTCTATTAATAGGTTGTCATGCTTAATGTTTCCATTCATCTTTTGATCAATAATAATACTTCAAGATTTATTCTCTCCTGGTGGATTACAGTTATTTCTGTGCATTCGGAAACCCCTCGTGGGTTCGAGGTTCTATTGAAACAAGTCCTAAGAAATTAATGATAAACAAAAAAATTTCAAGAGAATCATCAAAGCAGCAAGGTCATGACTAAAGGATAGAGGAGTAAAGGATAACAAGGCAGTAGAATGCAGATGGTCAAATTCAGTAAAGTGCAGTCAAGCTAAGTCCTACCTCTAAGAGTTAGACATGGTAGCAAGGTGAAGACAAAACTCCACAAATCAGTATACCTGATGAACAAAGCTGAGTGTTCTGTAAAGCACAGCTTAAGCAGTAGAGCTCAGTACAGGACAAAAGCGAATACGTCATTGTGATAGTTTTCACAGGCTATTTTATTCTCAGGTCGTTTTCAGGAACGTTGGAAGTTGGTATTGGACTCTTCTTGATTGAAATCAACGACTGAGATTATTTGAAAGGACAAAAGAGACAACGGCTAGTGAAAAATACATTGTCTATAAAATAGATGAAGTGTAGCAAGGTTGCGGCTAATTGTGAATTCTGAATTCTGAAAAATAGCAAGTGTTGATTGTGCTGATAGAAATCTCTCTAGCTGAACAAGTGCTACGTCCAAAGTATACATAGAGGCTCACATCTACTCGAACGACGCTGCCAAGACTAAAGGTTAACTGATAAGGGGAAATCTGGAGAGAGTTAGTAAGCTGCCCAAGAAAAGTGTTCAGTAAAAGACTACACCATTTGTGTGTATTCTGTAAGCTAATTAAGGGTCAACCAAAAACCCAACACATAGTTGAATACCTCTTCGTTGATCACACTGATCTCTAAGGAAAGAGTGGACGTATGCTTTAAAGTTTCATTTGAACTCCATCGTTAGAACCAATATAAATCCAGTGTCTTTATCTTTCTTGCATACTTAATACTTTCTTGACATATTCTAATATAACTGAATCTGAGATTGATTAATCTAAGAAATTGGTGAAGAGGTAACTGTTGTATCTTGAAACTCAATATCCAGCAGTCAGCAAAGCTAAGCTAAATGATCGATAGAGTTACTTATTCAACTCTACTGATACATCATTTCTAGGAAAATAAATCTATTCAATCCCCCCCTCCCCCTGCCCTTTTAGGTTTATTTTCTCATTTTAGGTCCAATTATTGGTATCAGAGCATGTCTCTTTAGGCTTAACAACTTTGAAGAGAAAAGGATCACTATTTTGTTTAATTGTATCTGGAAAAGAAGTTACTAACTCATTTGTGAGAATGCCTCAGCTTGGCACGCATGTCAGTCCTCCCTCATGTTCTGCCAATAAATTCAGTCACTGGAAAAAGAGGTTATGGATGCACATGGATGTTATTGATAGAAGAATATTTAGAACCATCATCCAGAAACCCTTCATTCCCATGACAATAGATCCAAATGATGACCGAAAGCTCGTACCAAAGGATGTGAACTGGAAAGGACTAGGAAATTGTCTCCTTCGACAACAAGGTGATGAACATACTCTATCAATCTCTTAAGCAAAAACTATTTGAGACAGTCATACATTGCAAGACAACACAAGAAGTGTGGAACACTCTAATTGTCAGGATGGAAGGAACCTCCGAAATAAGAGAAAATAGGACGAATGTGTTGGTTCAACAGTATGAAAGAATTCAGATGAGAGAAGGCAAAAATCTCACAGACTTCTATGAGCGCTTCTATATACTGATCAACAAACTCAATGACCTGGATCATCCAATTGAACAAAAAAACTCTAAATCTAAAATTCATGTGGTGTCTTACCTCTAAATGGGTTGCCAAAACAACAACAATCAGAGAGTGAAGAAACCTGAGTACCATCACTCTACCAACACTTTTTGAAGTCCTATATACCTATCAGATGGAGATCCTTCAAAGAAAAGAAGAAGTAGTTGAAAAAAAACGGAATCTTGCATTAAAGGCTACAGAACCCAGAAAGAAGGAAACCACAGTAGAGTCCAGCACCACAGAATCAGAAAAGGAGCACTCAGACGAGGATGTAGCTCTGCTGGTTGGAAAATTCAAAAGATTTTTGTGAAACAAGAAGAGAAAAAGATTCAGAAAAGAACAATAGTCAAAAGACAAAGGAAAGGAGCAAGACTCCACGTGTTTCAATTATGGAAAACCAGGACACTTTGCTGCAGATTGTAAAAAACCTCCAAAAGATGAATACAGAAAAAGAAAAGGTCCAGAGAAGATGGACTACAAAAGACAGAAGAAAGCTCTAGCTACGAAAACATGGAGCGACTCATAAGAGGAAACAGAAACAACATCAACCATGGAGGCATAGCTATGTCTGATGGCAAAGAGCGAAGATACAAGAGAGACAAGAGAGATGATTAACATGGTATTTGACTTTCACAATCCTGAACTGTCTATAGATGATCTTAAAGAGGCCATTGCAGAGATCTCTGCTGACTATATTCATCTGAAAGGGATGTTCATATACCTTTCAAAAGAATACGAGACAACAAAGTCAAAGCACAGTCACTGTGCTGAAAAGATCTTTGAACTAGAAGAGACTGTTACAGACTTTGCCAGTTTTCTAGACAAAAACACCATTCTAGTCCAAGAGAACCAAGCTCTCAAGGACAAAATGAACACCTTGAAAAAGAAAAAAGCTTCATTTCAATCCAAGATGGACACCTGGAATGGGAAGACCAAGGATTTGAAACGAATTTATTTTATAGTAGCAAAAAGGGGGAGAGATGGACTTGGATACATCTCATCTGATGAGAGTAAAAAACTCTTCAGAAAAGAAAAAGAAGAGAGCTCAAAGAAGAACAAACCTCTCCCTGCTAAGGATATACCAACTGTCAGTAGACAGTACAACACAACATTTCACTCTATCAATGCCTATCTCTCACAGCATAGAAAAGGCATGAGACAGCAGAGTTCACACTCTACTGTTAGCAAACCAATACACTACAAGGACTATCCAGGCATTGCACCATGGAATCCACACTGGATGTCCTATCACACCATCATTAGAGTACAATGCTATAAGTGTGTAGAACTTGATCATATGTCCTATGATTGCTGGAACAAACCCAAGAAGACCACTTGGGTTTAGGTTCCAAAGAGAAATCTGACCTAAGGACCTATAAAGGAGACCAATGTGCAGAATTTTTTATTTTTGCTAGAGCATCAGGAACAAACCTGGTACCTAAACAGTGCTTGATGTGTGTGTAAACATGCATCGTTTTTTTAGTTAAAATTGCTTGTTTGTGTGAAGTTTTATTGTTAATTTATGCCGTTTTAGTTCCTTTTACTGCTTAGAGCGTCAATGCTGTCATATTTCTTGTTTTCATCGCAGAGTTGAAGAAATCGAACCATTTTTGTGTAATGAATATTTTGCAGTGTTTGGAGATGATTTTCATGTTCTACTATGTATTAGAAAGAAAAGAAGACAAACCGAAGTAAAAACGGAGCCAAATTGCAAAAGTTATGCGAGTTTGAAATCGGCTGATTTTATGACCTTTGGCACGGCCCGTGCCTCCAATGCACGGCCCGTGCGACATGATTACCAAAAGTTCCTGAGCACGGGCCGTGCTGGGTGTGTTTTCTTGGCACGGGTGGTGCCTGACCATAGATCTGCAATGCTCATCTTCGCTATTTTGTGGGAAATTAGTTATTTTTCATTTCTCTATAAATACCCACGACGAAATATCATTTTTCCGAGAGTTTCTCCTCAGGTTTTCTAGAGGGAAGAGCATCCGATCCAATCCGAGACGATGAATTTCAAGGACAACATTGAGAGCTATGTCAAGGAAGATTGAGATCTACGCTACGCTACGTTCCACCATCGAAGGAATGATCATCGACCGTCATCTAAACCAATCTCTATTGGCCTAGGATTTAGTATATCTTTTCTTTATTCGTTTTGATTTATAATGACTTTTTGTGATCGTTCCATAAATTATTCATTTCTCATTATGACGATAGTAGCATGAATCTTTGAGTATGGCTTAGTGATTTATTCTTGTTCATGGATTTTATGATATGTGATTCCTGAATTTAATAGTTTCATGTTCAAAACTTATGGTATCATGTTTATGTGTTGATTTATCCCTAATTACTTATTCTATGTATTACGATTGATGACCTTAGTACATAGGAGAAGTATGTATGCAGTCAAGCCATTCTCTTTTGGTTGATGTTTGTAGCAAGTTCACATGAAAATTAGCATGATATGACGTTGATTTGTGTTTGGTAAATATTGTGAGGTGTTAGAGGAATATTCATAATGCGACATGTTTAGTCTGTGTTACATTCTCGTTTGGACATAGAGTAAATGTGTTAGTTTGGTTATGGCATGTTTCATGATGACCAATAATGTAATACCCGAGAAATTTGGGAGTTTTGAGACGAATATATAACGTTGCAATTTTTAAAATAAATCGTACCAAAAGGTTATATATTTAAATCTAAGAAAATATTTGATTAGTTAAATCAAATATGATGATGAAATATTTTGGGATGATTAGTTGAACGCGTCAATAAACGTTACGAACAAATAACGTTACGTTATAACGTTGTAAACGTTACGCGCAAGGACTATTGATTTAATCCCAAAAACAATGAATTATGACTTGGGAGATCATATTTTCATACACGAGATAAATCTATCGATGCAAATAGATTTTTCGAGGATTAATATTACGAAATTTGGGTGAATAATAGACCGAACGAGATGTTTCATGGGACGAAACGTGGGATCACACTTAAACCCACTCTTTTTTTTATTTCCCTCCACTTCCTCTCCTTTTTCCTCCACCTCTTCTACCTCCCGCACCATTTCTCTATCACTCACCACTCCACAACACTCCTCCCGGCCACCATCATCACCATCTTCCCTACCGGCCTCCTCCTGCAGCCACTAGCGCCACCTTCATCACCACCAAGTTCATCATCAACAACAATCATCATCAGCAGCACATCGTCATTATCATCATCCTTGTTTCATCGTCAAACCATCCTCGCGATCACCACCATCACCAAGATGAAGACAGCAGCAAGCCGGGAGAGAAATCAACATCGGCAGCCCGTCCAGAGAACGTCAAAGGATCCGTCCGTGAGATCATGAGCTCAAGAAAACCAAACGCGTTCGAGGTAACCTCACTCGTCCGATTCACCTCTTTTAAACATTCACATGATTCAAACACGTTCATGCATGCTTTGGGAGGTGTATATACTGTGTTTGATGAGTGCATATTGGTTAGGGTGCTTAAAACAGTGATTTGAGCGTTCCGGATTTGGGCAGAAGGATTTCCTGGAGGTTCTGCCCTGAGGTTCGTCGCGCCCGCGATGAGGGAGAAATATGTCGCGCTCGCTATACGGGTCGCGGCCGTGACGAGGGAGAAACCTGTCGCGCCCGCGACTGGGTAACAGGTAGGGAAAAATAGTGTACGGCCAGGATGAAAATGAGGGCTTCCGGTAGTCCATCACCGACTGGCTAGCCCACCCGCAGGGTTCTAAATTGCCGTGACAGCTCAATGTCGCGGCCGTGACTTGACGGCCTTTTGACCAAGGGAAATACAATTTCGAACCCCGAACTTTAAACCTAACGTGTATTAATTCGTTAAACGTGCATAAACGATTACGTTTGACATGTGATGAGATATTTGGGGGTTAAAATAAAATAGAATGTACCCTTATAATATATGTACCCTCATGGGAAATAAAATGAAAGTGATCCCGAAATGATTAATAACAAGGGGACCGGGGTTGAGGATCATAGTTGCACTACCCATGTGAACTAACGAAAAGCAAACGAATAAGAAATATCGCCTCCTTGAACTGTTAAGGACGGCAT
>JAOVYX010016784.1:0-23746 GCA_035668315.1 Drosera spatulata
GGATTAGAGATAAAAAAGAATCATGGCAGTGTTACCTAGCAACTTGGAAAAAGAATCAACTCCGATATATTCCTACGGAGGCTATGCAGCTGCAACTCGACCCTAGGGAAGAAAAGAAAGGTTCGGAACTGGTAGAAGAGTTGATAGACATCCCACTTCAACCCGAAGATAATTCAAAGTACGTAAAGATCGGTACCTTACTATAGAAACCAACTCGGTCAAAGTAGATCACCTTCCTTAGGAAAAATTCAGACGTGTTCGGATGGAAAACCTCATACATGTCTGGCATAGACCCAAAGGTGTTGAACATCAACTCTCCGTTCACCCGAACATGAAATTTGTCAAGTAAAAGAAGAGGCATTTCACTCCAGAAAGAAATCAGGCCATAGCTAAAGAAATGGAAAAGCTCATTAATGTCAATTTCATCCAAGAAAGAGATTATCTAGATTGGCTACGTAATGTGGTGATGGTGAAGAAAGCTAATGGAAAGTGGAGGATGTGTGCCGACTTTATCGACCTCAACAAGACTTGTCTTATCCTCTACCTAGGATTGATCAACCAATTAATTCAACTTCAGGACATCAGCTATTATCGTTTATGGATGCTTTTTTCGGACACAACCAAATCTTCATGGAAAAAGTAGATCAAGAAAAGAGTTCTTTCATAACCGAACAAGGTACTTATTGCTATATTATGATGTCTTTTAGTTTAAAAACTGCTAGGACAACTTACCAAAGACTAGTAAATAATATTTTCTAGCCTCTTTTGAAAACAAAGATGGAGGTTTATGTGGACAACTTACTAACCAAGTAAGTCCAAGCTCAGGATCATCTAGTAAACTTGGCAAAAACTTTCAGCTTACTTCGAAAATATAGTATGAAGCTTAATCCTACCAAGTGTGTATTCATTATTACCTCGGAAAAGTTCTTGGGATACATGATCACAAGTAGAGGAATAGAAGCGAACCCTGCCAAGGTGGAAGCAGTCTCAAAGATGGGACCTCCTAGTACTATGAAAGAAGTTCAGAAATTGACGGGGTGCTTAGCAACGCTTGGAAGATTCATGTCCAAGGGAGAAGAGAGGACTTTACCCTCCTTTAAAGCTCTAAGAGGAGCAAACTCAACACTTGAACGGAATCCGAAATAACAAGAGACCTTTGATCAATTAAAAGCATACTTTAGAGAAATCTCTTGGTTAACCAAGCCACTGGAAGGGGAGAAACTTTACTTGTACCTAGTTTCTTTGGAAGAGGTGGTCTCGACGGTCCTTGCATAAGTTGAGAATAACCGGTCTATTTTGTAAGTAAGGTGTTACACGGTGCTGAGACGAGATATCCTAGAATTGAAAAGGTGGCTCTTGCCTTAGTTGTCACAGCTCAGAAACTCAGACCATACTTCCAAGAACACTATATTGTGGTAGTAACTGATCAACCACTCAGATAAGTGATACATAAACTGGAGACCTTAGAAAGACTTATCAAGTGGTCAGTCAGATTAAGTGAATTCGAAATTACCTATGAAGCAAGGTCGACAATAAAAGCTCAAGCCTTGGCCATTTTTAGCCAAATATAGAATCGGCCCCGAATCATTACCAACCAAAGATGGTTCTCAAATAAAGTCGGAAGAAGTGCTTGGACAACATATACTGACACCTCTTCGTCCATTCGAGGAGCTGGGGCAAGAGTATTGCTTCGATCCCCAAATGAATGGGAACCCCCATGTTCGATACAACTCCAGTTTCAGGCTACAAACAACATGATCGAGTATGAAGCATGGATCACGAGATCAAGCATGGCCAAGCATCTAGGAATAACTCGGTTAAATGTTGTTCCGACTCCCAACTTGTTGTTGAACAAGTATCTGAGAGATATGAAGTCGGAGAAGAGCTCTCCGGATATAAATTGGTACCAAATATATTATCAAGGGATTCGTCGAATTCCAAATTCGACAAATCCCTCGAAGGGAGAATGGGACAACAGATGCACTTAGAAGAAATCCGGACATCACCAATATTCCAGTTAGTCGACCATATACTGAAGTAATCGCAACTCCAAAAAAGAAGAGTAAAGTTAAATGATCCGATTGATTACGAACCGTCGTGGATGGATGACATAGTTCATTATCTCCGAAACAACACTCTTCCAGAAGATTACAAGTTGACTCAAAAAATGAAGAGCAAGGCACCTCACTTCCTGCTGGTCAATGATCAGCTATACAAAGGGTCCTACTCTTTATCTTTTCTTAAATGTGTTGATGCAACCAGGGCTCAATTTGTCCTTGGAGAGGTTCACAAAGGTATATGTAAAAATCATCATGGGGTACAAACCTTAAGCTTAAAATGCTTGAGGCAAGGATATTTTTGACCAAGCATGAGGAAAGATGTCAGGGAATATTTAAAGAGATGTGAATAATGTTGGAGGCCAGCCGAACTACCTCACCTACCGGCTTCAAATGTATCTCCATGGTGAGTTTGCTTGTAATGCCTCTAGGCTCTCTTATATAATTCTTAAAAATCTACCGGCTTCAAATCTCACCTCAATTGAAATTCCATGGGTGTTCGTGCAATGGAGAATTGATGTCCTTGGTCCATTGCCGATGGCCCCAGCTCAAAAGAAATTTGTCATAATTGTAGTTGAGTACTTTACTGAATGGGCCGAAGCTGAAGCAGTTGCAAGGATCACAGACACTGTGATGAAAGATTTTATGTGGAGATCGATTATTTGTCGATTCAAGGTACCTCATATCATCATCTCAGACAATGGTCTTCAATTCATCAGTTTGGCCTTTACCGAGTCCTATTGGAAACTCAAGATCAAGCAAAGGTCCACATCAGTAAAACACCCTAAATCCATTGGTCAAATTAAAGCTATCAACATGGAAATCAAGAATGCTTTAGCCAGAAGACTTAATGCCAAAGGTCTTTGGGTAGAAGAACTTTCCTTGGTCCTGCGGGTTTACCGAACTACTCCAAAAAAGTCTATGGGGGAAAGTCCTTTCAGTCCAGCTTTCGAAGTTGAAGCAATGGCTCCAGTTGAAGTCCTAGAGCCCTCTTTCGGAGTTAAGCATTATTCTCCAGATCAAAACCAAGCTCGGATTCGAGAGGAGTTATATCTTCTTGAAGTACATCAAGAAATGGTTTCAGTCTTGAAGAAAGGTTTTCAACAAAGAATGGTTGGATATTTTAATGCCAAAGTAAAGCCTAGAAGATTTCAATTGGGTGACTTAGGCTTAAGGAAAGCCGAGTTCGAAGTTCGAATGATTGGGGTCAAGCTAGCTGATAAATGGGAAGGTCCCTTCCAGATTTCTTCACTCCTTAACCAGAGAGCATACAAACTAATTCGGTCAAATGGGGGACAACTCAAAAGAACTTTCAATGCGGACGACTTAAAGTTTTATTGCCCTTAGAAGCATTTATTTGTAATTTTTGATTATTCATTTGTGAACAATTTCAATGCTTCAATAATATTTCCTTCCAGTATTCATGTTTTAGGTTCTCTAGCACTTGGACCTAAGTTGGAGGAAAAGATCTAGGTCGGAACAAGATCTCTGACCTTGAGAAAACAACAAGCCCACCACCTCAAAAATAGGTGGCAAAAGAAAGGCTAAAGAGATTTAAGTCGGAACAGGATCTCTAACTTAAAGATGACACTTGAGCCGACCACCCATAAGTGGGAGGAGAAGAGAGGGAGAAAAAAAAAAAAAAAGACTTGAGTGATCCAAGCTGAAACAAGTTCTTTGGCTTGGAGATAAAACTTAAGTCGGCCTGTGTAATATCCCGAAATTTTCACGATAAATTATTGTCTTAGTAAAAAGCAAAAATAGTATATCGCTGAACGTTATAATTTATACAACAAGATTATAAAATTCATTTGAGAAAATCATGTCAAAAATATGGTAAGGACCCGAAAAACTCCGTCAAATTTAGTTTCACGATAATTAATATGAATAGTAAATAATCATACATTATAATTTATTTTACGGGGTTAAAAGGCTTGTTTGACGATATAATAAGAAAAGAATGCAAAATATGAATGAAATACAACCCTGATTTGCAAATACGAAAAAAATATGATTTTAATACAAAAATATCGTATTTATACGAAAGTGACCTAAACCTAATTTTGGCACTTATTTTTCTTTATGTCAATTTCTACTCCACCTAAATTAAATTATTTACCCACTAATTATCCACTAATTATCCATTTAAAGTATTTTAATTGATTCACTTTCTATAAATACAAGCTTTCTTCTTCTTGAAAAACTTCTTACAAACATAAAAACACTTCTTGTCATGCAAGAGAAGAGATAAGCAAGAGAAAAGAAGATGAAGAGTTTGAGGAGAAGAGTAGAAGTTAGGGTTATAAGACGACGATGATATTTCATCATTAATAAGAGAAGGTGATCATCTTATTTAGAAAATTTGTGGGAAATCATAAGCTCTATGATAAATCCCGATTTTAATATATTTGAATCCTCACATGTCTAGTTTTTGATAAAGTTAATAGATCATGATTTGGAGTTGTGAATCTCAAGATATAAATCAAAACGTGCGGATATGTTAATCTGTAAAAAATGATTATAAGGATCATTTTGTGACTTTATCTAAAATTACATAGAAATAGTTAGAAAACGAGCCTTATATCAATAGAAAGGTCTTGAAGTTTAGTTTTCAGAACAGTTTAAAAATCCAGATTTGGAGTTATATTTAAGGAGTTAAAAGCTGATTAGTGAAAAAAGATGAAACTATCAGATCTAGCAAAAAAAATATAAAATTGATCGAATAAACTGCTTTTATTGTTTGTGTAGAAGTTATAGATTTAAACGCGTCGGAGGGTCATGTTATACAGAATCTAGGAATGAACCGTTTTGATCCCGAATCAACTCCAAATGTTCACAAACACTTCTAATAAAATCATCGTCATGGAATACCAAAATAAGTATCAAAATCTTTTATCAAAGCTTGGCACCATCACATAATATTACTATGACAGTTTTTCAAGAAGTACGAACAAATATGCTTATCTCCATAACGTGAACAGTCATTCATAAGGGTGTGTCTTAATACGCGTATCCTATTATATTATAGGACTTGGAGACGTTGCTCATTATCACTTAAAAACGAGGCTGAGCATGTGCATGTGCATGTGAAGAATTATGATAAAAGATAACATTTAGATTTATTGTGTGTGATGATGCATTTTATTATACCGTGAGTATAATAATATGCATTGGAATCTTTGAACGTAGTCACTAAATGTGACTGACATAAAATACTGACAACAACTGCTGTGTGTTGTGTACTAAATTCTCAGTGCGGTGGAGTGTTGTTACATGTTGTATGTTATGCCTTATTTGCTGGTATAATGAGGATGAATGTATGAAAGGAGTGTAAATTCATAATTGGTGAGATTACTCGGTGGTATAAAACATAAAGAGCATTGTGTCTGTCGTTTGTGTTATACAGTGACTTGGTACAAAACGCAAAGAGTGATAGGAATGTGCAATACTTCCGTTTATACAGAAATGGATGAACAAAACTTAAGAAGAAATTATGTAAGTAATAGATGCTTAGGCTGTAATAGTTAGCTAGGTAGTTGCAGACGAGGGCCAGAGGTCATGCAGCAGAGGCATGCAGACGAGGGCTATGCAGACTATAGAGGGCTGTAAAATTGCATGCCAAAGATAAGATGCATACGGTAGCAAAAGTGTCTCAGAGTTCTCATGATCTAGGACCATTCCGATGTTCAAGGCCAGTTCCAACAGCAAAGTGAAGTGAGCCATATCGCAGTGCAAGTATGTAACCTGAATTGGAGAAGACTGAGTGAAGTGCTGGGTGCAGACGAGGCTACACTTCCAGGCTAAGCAGATGAGGTCTGGAAGCTGTTGAGTGGAAGCTAAGTTACAATAGAATGGCTACAATACTTGGTGCAAGAGAAGTTGTAGAAAGGTTAGATACGAAGATTGTGTAGCAGAGCTCATGCAGCCGAGGGTGCAGCAGAGGCTATAACAGAGGCTGGCAACAGAGGTTGCAGTAGACCTGGTGTATGAGTCTGGGTACAATATAAGCTGTGCTGGAATGAAAAGGAACAAGGAAGGGGTTAGAAACGAGAAGCCACAAAGGGGTTTCTCTTGTAAGCCACAAACAAGAAGATAGTGAACCTCCTCTTGGCTTGGCTACACTGATCATCAAGGGGAGACTTGACTAAGCTCCTGTTACTTGTTGATAGCAGATGTCTGAAGTAATATAAATCCTGTGTCATTCATATTACTGCACTGTTCTTTATTTCTAAACTATTAGCTGAATCTCAAAAGGTGCAAAGAGACAAACTTTTCAAAGCTAAAGTCTCAACTACAGAACTTCTGCTAACTTCTGTAGACTTAGGTAGTACAGTCTAACCAATAATTTTGCTGTGCTGCCTGATAAAATTTTTGAGATAACCTATTCACCCCCCTCTAGGTTATTTCCGGGACTTTCAATTGGTATCAGAGCCTACCTTTTCAGACTTAACAGTTATTTGAAAGAAAAAGTCACATTTTTATTAGTCTGCAAAAAAGTTACTAACAGTTTATTATTATGAAGATTCAACCATGGCTCCTCTTAAGCTACCAATGTGTCTAAACAGTGGAGAGCCACCTTCCTGCTCCTTTGACAAGTTCAACCATTAGAAATTCAGAATGCTGGCTCATCTGGACTCAATTGATGAAAAGATGTATGATATTATCACAGATGGGTCTCATGTTCCAAAAATGCCAGATCCAATGGATTCCACCCAAGAAGTTGACAAGCCTAAGTCTCTATGGACAAGAGACGACTGGGATCTAGTACTGGTGGATTAAAAAGCCAAAAATCAGATCTACAAAGCTCTTGATGAGGATATGTTTGAAATCGTTGTACACACCACTACAACAAAGGAGGCATGGGAGGCTCTATTACTGAGGAATAAGGGCATGAACGAAATCCGAGAAAACAAGAAGGATGTCCTTATGCAGTAGTATGACCGGGTCTCAATGAGAGCTGATGAGAATCTTACAAGCTTTTATGAAAGATTCAATGTTCTCATCAACAATCTCAAAACTTAAGACAAAACCTTCGATAACAAGGAGGAGAACCTTAAGTTTATGAGATCTCTCGGAGAGGCTTGGGGGACCAAAACAATTGCCATCAGAGAATTGAGAGACCTTGTCAAGATGTCATTGGCATAACTCTATGGCGTACTGCACACCTATAATCTGGAGGTGGAGCAGAAGAGGCAGATTGATGAATCGAGAAAGAAGATACTGGCATTCAAAGTCCATGGCAGACGAGAAGAGTTACAGCACCTCGTCTGCAAGCGATGAAAGTATGACTGAGGAGCTCGCACTCGTGGGAAGAAAATTCAGAAAGCTCTTCAAGAAGAAAGACCTAAAGAAACTAAGTGCCAGCGAAACAAAGAAAGTAGAGAGAGATGTCTGCTACAACTATGGCAAACGAGGGTTCTTTACTGCACAATGTAGATGACCACCACAGGAGTCGTTTTCACACAAGGAGAAGAAGGATCCAAAAGGAACCTTCAACAAAAAGGAGAAGGCAAGAGCCTATGCTGCAAAGATTTTGAGTGACACAAATTCAGATGATGAAGAAACGATCTCCAATGTCAGCTGTGCCTCATGGCCACGTCTGATGATCGCAAGAAGGTATTTGACCTCTCCAACTCTGATGCCTCACCTAAAGAACTAAAAAACCTCAGAAAGCTTTATTGCTCTCTCAAGAGAGAATAAAGAAAATATTGAGTTGATTGTAAATCTCAAAGAGAATTACAATCTTGCCTATCAAGAAATTAACGACCTAGAAAGTCAATTAATTATGATAGATAACAAACTCAATGAATCAGAGGAGAAGGTTAAACTTCTCACTGAGATAGTGGACTCACTCACCAAGAAAAATGCTGAGCCCCAAGCCCAAGTGGATGCATGGAATGGTAAGTCTTTGAATCTGCAAAAAGCATTGATCATAGGAGAACATCTATGAGATAGGTTTGGGTTTGGATATAAGAGTTGGCTCAGTAAAAAGGTTCACTTACATGAGTCAAACTCGTCTGTAGCCAGCATTAAAGAGAGAAAGGATGTCTCTGTCAAAGACTTACAGAAGGGTGAGACGTCTATAGCTAGGATGCGGATTACTGAGGTCTCTACCGCACAATCTTTAAAGGTTGATCCATTTGCAAAGACTATGCAGAAGAGAAATTCCTCTACTGCAAATGGCAAGAACAAGACAAAAGCCTTTGTTGCACAGTCCTTGAAGCCCAAGACTTTTGCTGATGGAGCTACAGAAGTCAAGAAACCCCCTCACGTGCATACTGTTAAAACAAGTGAGTATAAAACTTATTATCAAGCTGACAGGAGATTCGCAAAATCTTTATTTGCACCAAATTACTCTGTATGGAATAAGGGTTCTCTTCATGTGCCAAAAAAACGATACAGGCAACACTGCTGCTTGTGTTGTATGCAGCAGAGTGGATGGAAACATCCAAGCAGACGAACTAAGGCTAAACCAAAGGTCTATTACTATAATTGTAGTAAGCCCGGCCACAAAGCCTTTCAGTGTTGGGTACCACACAAGAAACCTATTCAAGTGTGGATACCTAAGACTAACAAATGAGGGCCCATGATCATGGGTATTATGCACAAACATGTGTTATTGTAGGAAATACAGGATGAACCATGGTACTTGGATAGTGGATGCTCATGGCACATGACAGGGAACAAAAGAATCTTGACAGATCACAGAAAGGAAGAAGGTCCCTTGGTCATGTTTGGTGGTGGCAAAGCAGGTAAAACTAAAGGTTATGGAACCCTTGGTATAGGTTCCCTAATCATTAGAAACGTTGCTTATGTCAAAGGGCTTGAACACAATCTACTTTCCATTAGCCAACTATATGATAAGAACTATGAGGTAGCCTTTACTAATGACACATGTAGAGTCATAGATAAAGAGTCTAAAAAAGTCAAACTGATAGGTCATAGATTAGGAAACATATATGCAGTAGACTTCAACTTATCATAGTCTGCACAAGGTACATGCTTTTACACTAAGGATGCACACGACACAAATTGGCTATGGCATAAGAGGTTAGCACATCTAAACTTTAAAGCAATGGCAAAAGTATCCTCAGGCAACTTATTAAGAGGTCTTACTCAAGTTAAGTTCAGGAAGGATAAATTATGCAGACCTTGTCAAGAAGGAAAGTAGACTAGAGCAAGTTTTAAACCTGTTAACCAAACAGAGACCACAAGAATTCTTGAACTACTGCACATGGATCTATTTGGACTAGTAGATGTAGAGAGCTTGAGCAGGAAGAAATATACACTAGTAATTATAGATAATTACTCGAGATATACTTGGATAATCTTCTTGCATAAGAAAATTGAAACTTGTAGTCTGCTAATTAGGTTCCTTAGACAAGTACAAAATGGAAAGGATTTAGATGTAGTAACAATTAGGAGTGATCATGATAGACAATTTGATCAATTAGGGGTTGAAAAATACTGGGATGATCATGGCATCAAGCATCACTTTTTTGCACCTAGAACACCACAAGAAAATGATGTTGCAGAAAGAAAAAACAAAATCCTCATTGAGGCAGCCCGAACCATGGTCTCTGATGCAGACCTTTCAAAGAGCTTCTGGGGTAAAGCAGTAAACATTATGTGTTATGTGCAGAATAGATGCCTCATAAACAAACAACATAACAAGACACCATATGAAATATGGAAAGGAAAGACACTAACTATCAAGTACTTTCATGCATTTGGGTGCAAATGTTATGTTCATAATAATGATAAACAACACCTAGGGAAATTGAACCCTAAAACAAATGAGGGAATATTTCTACGGTATTCCACATGCAGCAAAGCCTTAAGAGTATTCAACAAGGAAACACAAACTTTAGAAGAGTCAGTTCATGTTTCTTTTGATGAATCTAAGTCATCTATATGTACTGCTAATGTTCTTGATGAGGAATGTGCATGTATAGATGATGAATAGAATACAGACAAGGAAAATGACCCTGTAGTAAAGATAGAGTCGTCTGCAGTCCCTGAAGGTAAAGAAGATGCAAAAGACCCACAACAAGATACAACAAAGCAAAAGATGGAAGAAACTGCCCTTGACCAGCATGAGGACAAAGGCAGATGGATCAAGGCACACACTGAGAAAGACATAATTGGAGACAAGGATGTCCCGGTGCAAACGAGGAAAGCAACCACAAAGGAGCGTCTGTCTGCTTGCTTCATATCAGAAATAGAGCCTAAGACAATCAATCAAACTCTCAGTGATCCTAACTAGATAGATGTCATGTAAGAAGAATTGAATGAGTTCAAAAGAAATCAAGTATGGTATCTTGTGCCCAGGTCAAAGAACTATCCAGTTGTTGGTTACAAGTGGGTCTTCAGGAACAAATCTGATGAAAATGGAGTCATCATTAGAAACAAGGCTAGACTGGTGGCCAAAGGGTACTCTCAAGAAGAGGGGATCAATTTTGATGAGACCTATGCCCCAGTTGTAAGATTGGAAGCCATATGAATGTCTTGGCATATGCTACATACGAAGAATTCAAAGTCTTCTAGATGGATGTCAAAAGTGCTTTTCTCAATGGAAAGCTACGGGAGGAAGCTTATGTCGAGCAGCCTCCTGGATTTGAAGATTTTGAACATCCAAACTATGTCTATAGGTTAAACAAAGCCCTTTATGGTTTGAAACAAGCTCCAAGAGCGTGGTATGAAACTCTTTCTACCTTTTTCCTTGATAATGGCTTTCAAAGAGGGAAGGTGGATACCACACTGTTTCTCAAGAAACACAAGGAGCATAGCTTATTAGTATAAATATACGTAGATGATCTCATCTTTGGTTACACTTACTGCAAACTATGTGAAGAGTTTGCTGCACTAATGAAATCTAAATTTCAAATGAGTCTCATGGGTGGATTAAAATGCTTTCTAGGTCTGCAAGTGAAACAGTTAAGGAATATTCATAAATCGATCAAAATACTTAAACAATGTAATTAAAAACTTTGGCCTAGAAAACTTAACTCCAACAAAAACCCCCATGAGCTCTACTGCTAAAATTGATAAAGATGAAAAACGAAAAAGTATAGTTCAAACATTATGTAGAGGAATAATAGGATCTTTACTTTACCTTACTACATGTAGGCCAGATATCCAGTACTCTATTTGTGTTTATGTCAGGTATCAATCTGATCCTAAGGAGTCCCACAATACTGCAGTCAAGATAATCTTGAGATATCTCAAAGAAACTCTAAGCCTGGGTATATGGTACCCAAAAGATTCAGATATTGTACCAACTGGTAATTCAGATGTAGACTTTGCAGGTTGCAGGTTTAACAGAAAAGCACAAATGGTATATGTCAATTTCTAGGTACAAGGTTGATTTCTTGGTTCAGCAAGAAGCAGACCACTGTCTCAACCTCTACTGCAGAAGCAAAATACATGGTTGCAGGAAGCTGTACTGCTAAGGTACTTTGGATGAGGTTTCTTCCTGACTTGAGCATCATGAAAATGCATAATCATGGGGGAATTATCAGAAACATTTGGTTCGAGGAAACAAGCCTCAGAAGCCAAATAGCTGGATAACCATAGGCTATTGCACAGGATCCTGTCAAGTTTTATACGCATCTAGCTGTTCTCAGCTTGGTTATTGCACCAGGTGTAGAAAAATCATGTGCTTTTTAGATCAGAGAAACCACAAGTGAGACAGCAATGAAGGAAATCAGGGCAAGAGTCAGTAGATATATCTTCATATCCTATTTTCTCCTCAACCTTAAGAAAGCCGTTAAAATCTCCCATAACCAACCAAGGAAGATTCACAGAAGAATGCCTTGAGATAAGCTCATCCCACAGCTTTTGTCTCTGCATAAAAGCGTTCCAAGCATAAATGAAAGAGACAAAAAAAAATTGTATCTCCTATCCCTGGACATAGCTTGAATATGGATGGCCTGATCAGAACCATCAACGTACGAGATATCCCAGACTCATGTATCCTAGCAACACCAGATTCGTCCATTGCTAGCATGGACATAATTACTCCAAGATAGCCATAAGACTGGGTTTATTAGCAAGAACAAAACGTTTCAAAGCCAGCTACTTCACAGCTTTATTCAACCCTCGAACATTCCAAGCCCCTATCATCAAGTAACCCCCCCACTAGGGGTAATAAAATAGAGGCTACCTGCTTGTCAACTTTCTCATCAATTGCAGTTTCATCAAGAGATTGAACATACAAAGAGGAGTAAATCTAGAACCAGAAGCAGGGATATCTTTTTTCCGCACAATGATTAAGTTCCATTTCTCTTTCTGATCATCCTTGAGGATTTGCTGTATACGCTCCCGTACTTCCTTGACCACATCTGGTGGAGCAGATGGAGGAGGTTTAGCTTTAGCCTTCCACACCATAGCAGGTTTTGACTTATTTCTACAGTTTGCCTCCTTGTGTCACTATTGAGATCATGCCGTACACTTCACTAGCTTCCATTCATACCAAACAGGCTGCACTATTTTCTCTCCTTCAGGCCCAGTGAAACATATCTCCTCAACCATATCAATAATTGAATCAACCTCAATCAACACCCTTGGATAAGACACCCTCCCCTTTGTGGCAGTCTGAACATCCGTGCATATAGGTTTTCTCACACGAGAGGAAATTTTACTCAAAGACTTCTTGCCCCAGAATTCTAAGTCCAGATTAGATAGTTGTACCCAAGTTGGCATGACCTTATAACAAGATTCTTCAAGAGAAAAATGAGGCTGCCATTCACGAAGAATAAATGGTATTGAATTAAAGAACCATGATCGACTCAACACTGTTGTCTTATCAGATTCGGAAGCAAATCTAAAGATGTAATAGCCCTTTTGATGCAATTGGACATTCAAGCACTTCACATGCTGCCATTGCCTCTCAACAAAGCCCTGCATAGCCATGAATGGAACTCGATCTCCTAGAACATAACCAATCAATGCATTCCTCCAGAAATCCCTTTCTTCAACAATATTATCCATCGTAATGACAAGATATACATCACTAGAAGACATAAAATCCGATTGGATACCATTCTTGATAGCACAATTTCCCTTCATCGAACTCTCCACGTTATTCCTATTCATCGAGTTCTACACACCATTTCCACGTGGAGAGATCAGATTCTTACCACTCTCATCAGCCAACGATAATCGTTGTTTACAGCTCAAAACCTCATCCACACCCTTCGTTAAACCCTTTTCATTCTTCGACAAAACCATAACCATCTCCTCCTTAGAATTCATTTCATCCTTCGAAACCCTAACACCACCAAACACCTTAGCAGTAATGTCCTTCCTAAGTTGACCCACGATCAGTGCAGGATGATTGTTATCGACGAATCTCACTTGACAGCGACCGGAGTCCCCTCCTCATCCTTTCATCCATTGTAATTTTTTTTTCCTTACTTGGAGGAATATGATAATTGATGTGCAGAACTTTGTACGAAACTTTTCGAATCCTTTCTTGACTTCCTTTTTTTCACTTTTGTCAAAAATCCAAATCAACTATGCACCTTATGGTCTATTACAACCGCTAGCAATATCAACCTCTTTATGGTTGGATCACAGTATGGATTTGTTGGGAATAGATGGATCAAATTCTTAGGACTTGGTGCAAGTAACGTTAAAAAAGTAACTAGGACAAATGATAGAATGTAAACATATACCACGACACAAAGATTTACGTGGTGCACCCACCCTTGGGGTTACATCCACGAACAATCCGATAAGTGTTTTCACTATCCAGGTAAATATTGTTGCAAAAGAATTTATCCTTCAACTTAATAATTTTGTGGCACTCCTAACTCACACCTAAACAAAAATAATACTATAACATTTATGACAACCCCTAAATATTATTATAATCGGATAAATAAATAGTGAAAAAATACCTAAACATAAATTCGTGTTTATCCCTAAAACTGTTTAACCAATGCTCTTTTTGATGGTTCTTGGCGCTCTACAAAATAAAGCCTTTCCTTCTGCCCTTTCATAGACCAAAGATCCAATGAGAACAAAAAGATTTCAGATGCCGTTGTTGAAGCCCCTCGTGCCTAATATACAATTTAATCGTCCTATTCGCACCACATTCAAACAATTCGCCTGTTCTAAATCCAATTCCAGCCTCATGCACAATACCCATAACCATCCTTTTTTCAATTCTACAGATGAATAAAAATATAAGCACATTAATGAAATTACCTGATCGCGTCAAGGGAATGAGGCGGGCTAGCAACCTCCTTTTTCTATATAGGACCCATAAAATTCATGTTTTTTTTGTTAGTTCCACAGGTACAGCCTAGAGTAGGGGTGATAGGTTGTTTTAAAATTTTCAATGTAATGCAGCAGAGTATTCAATTAGAATACACCGATAAACCTTGCAGACTACAGAAGGTGTCTGCTGCACAGACTTGTACTCTGAAAGCTTGTCTCTTTTTGTTGTTTTAGTTGGTTTCTAACAGTTCTAATATGCAAAATTTATACTGGTTCAGATACTCGTTATCAACTGATAAACGAGAGCTTAGTCCAGTCCTCCCTTGGTGACCAATGTA
The DNA here is from genome assembly GCA_035668315.1 of Drosera spatulata. Classification (NCBI taxonomy): domain Eukaryota; kingdom Viridiplantae; phylum Streptophyta; class Magnoliopsida; order Caryophyllales; family Droseraceae; genus Drosera; species Drosera spatulata. Next base: position 14,621 of record JAOVYX010016784.1, read on the forward strand.
ATCAATCCAAGAGGTGAGTTAACTCTATTCTTGTTTTTGGCTTACAAGATAACCCCTTTACAAGTTTGCAAACTTGCCAAAGGCAAAGAACCTAGATCCTTGCACATATCCTTCCTCAGACTCTGTTGCAACTTTATTCTTCAATTCAGACTAGTGAACTCTCTTCATCCTGTTTTCTTCAATTCAGCTCACTTGAACTGCTTTGAATTCATATTTTTCGTATGCTCTTGTATGTTCAATCGTTCATCAACAGCTCTGTTCTCTGAGCTCCTTTGATCCTCTTATATAGGCTGAGAAAATGAACCTATGACTGTACTTGAGCTGATGTTGAAAGCCTATCTGTTAGCAACACATTCACTGATGTTGACAGATCAGCTTCATTCTGATCCTCGTATAGTTTCTCCATACCTCAAATCTTCGATTTGACCAATCCTTTGATCCTTGTCCAACTTAAGCAACCATCTCTGCTGCACTCAGTCTGCTGCAACCTTGTCTGCACTCAGTACCGTTGAGATCTTGTTTGCACCTGATCACTGCTGTAACTTCGTCTGCACTCAGCACTGGTATAACTTTTTCTGCATTGTTGTGTTGGCCGTTGTCAACAAGATTGATCCCAGATTCTGAAGCATTTGCATGTCTTAGCTGCTTTGTTGAAATCCTCTGTAGTGGTATGCATCTGGTGGCCCCCATAATGTTCTCCATCTGTGGCCGTCTGCTCTTTTGCGTCAAATCTAGACTACAGATTACTAACCTGATTTCTAACCTCAGCACACTAACTACATCATGGTTAATACTTGTAAGTTTTGTTCATCAATTTCTATACAAGTGGAGGGATTGCACATTCCTATCAATCTCTCCCTAACTTGATGCTCACAAAACTTCTAAGTAAAACAACAAGCTTACTGATTACATTCTTTAAAAAATACTTAAGCCTAGTCTAAGGTTACAATACAAGATTGGATTTGTTTGTTTTCACCTTTGATATTCTCCTCCTTTGCTGAGTTTTTGGGGGTGGCCTTCTGGTTGTCCTTGATGACTCCTTTTCTCCCCTTGTATATGTTCCCTCTAACGTCCTTGATGCTTCCTTTTCTCCCCCTGGGTCTGCTCCCTCTGAGGTCCTGAGGACTATCCTTGTTTTGTCGTCCTTTCACTTTCTGCTGTAGCTGTGGATCTTCTTTTTAGTTCGTCTGCAGACTAGACATTGGTGTCTCCTTCTCTTTCTCTGCTACCTTCTCCCCCTTTTTGTTAGCATCAAAGGCTGCTGTGAGGGCTTCAATGATAGCTCTAAGCGCTTTCAGTTCTGAGGAAGTGACTTGGTGAGCAGTTGTGGCCTTGGCAGTCTCAAGTTGAAACTTGTTTTCCAACAGGCTTAGCCTTTTGTCATTGTTGAAGATGTGCTCCTTGAGTTGCCTTTGGGTGGTCTACAGAGTGGTCTGCAGTCTGCGAAGATCAGCGGAGTGTTGCCCTCTAAGTTTGCTCAGTTTAGAGGAGTTGAGCCTGTACTATTGCAAATTGAGAGCCATCTTCGTTGCCTAATGTTCAACTCCTTCTGAGTGAAGATGTATTTCAGGCTCTTTTGATCGGTCAAGATTTTCCAAGACATACCATAGAGGTAATGTCTCCAAATCTTAATTACAAACACCACCGCGGCTAGCTCCAAATCATGCGTCGGGTAATTTAGCTCGTATGACTTCAATTACCTCGATGCATAAGGTATCACCTTCCCATGTTGCATCAACACACACCCAAGTCCTTGTTTGGACGCATCGCTGTACACACAAAACCCTTCTTCACCAGAGGGAAGTGTAAGCACCGGAGCTGAGGTAAGACGTCTCTTGAGTTCTTGAAACACCTTCTCACAGCTCTCCGATCAAACAAACTTCGCATTCTTCCTCGTAAGACTAGTCAAAGGCATGGCTATCTTCAAGAAATACTCCACAAACTGACGATAGTAACCTACCAACCCCAGAATGCTTCTGATCTCTGTCACACTTGTAGGCGTAGCCCACTCCAACACTGCTTTGATCTTTTTCGGTTCAACCTTGGTACCTTTTTCCGAGATCACATTTCCCAAGAAGGCAACTTCTTCCGCCAAAACTCGCACTTCTTGAGTTTCCCATAAAGCTGGTTTTCTCTAAGGGTTTACAGGGCAGTTCGAAGGTGATTCTAGTGATCTTGTGGAGTTTTGGAGTAGATTAGGATATCATTAATGAAGACGACAATGAACTGATCAATATAGGGTTTAAAGACCCTATTCATCAAATCCATGAACACAGCAGGCACATCAGTGAGTCCGAAAGGCATGACAACAACTCATAATGATAGTACCGTGTTCGAAAAGCTGTTTTTGGAATGTCTATGGATTTGATACGTAGTTGATGATATCCAGAGCATAGGTCTATCTTGGAGTTAGCCTTTGCCCCTTGCAACTGATCAAAGAGACCATTAATACGTGACAGTGGATACCGATTTTTAATGGTGATTTTGTTCAAGTTCCGGTAATCTATGCACAACTTCATGCTCTCGTCTTTCTTCATGACAAAGAGCACAGGTGCGTCCCAAGGTGAGACACTTGGTCGGATGTACCCCTTCTCGAGCAAATCCTCCAACTGAGTCTTTAATTCCTTCTACTATGTCGGCACTATACGGTAAGGTGCCTTGGATATAGGGTTTGCATCGGGTATTAGTTCAATAGAGAAGTCAACTTCTCTACTGGGTGGCATTCCCGGAATTTCATTGGGAAAGACGTCAGGGTATTCACACACAACTGGGATTTCTGACACCCTTTTCTCTTCCACGGCAAGGACCTTTATGCGACAAAAGTATCCCTGGTAATCCTTCCTCAGAAGCTTGCTCGTCGTCAAAGCAGATACGATTGTCACTTCAGGTTTCGATCATTCCCCGTCGCAGACAAGCTTTCCACCCCTAGCACTAGTGACTCGAACTAGCTTGTTATCGCAATCTATGGTAGCCCTATATCTTTCTCCCCAGAATTGCATCAAAATCCCCCAAATCAAACACTACAAGATCTATGAAAAAATTTTCACCCCCTATCTCAACTGAAGCATAAGACACTACTTGTCTGCATCCCACAACATCTCTTGTAGGCAACCCGATGTATTGCACATTAGACATGGGTTTCGCCCCAATGTCGTGCTTCTCAAGGAAAGACTTGGCAACAAAGGGTTGAGTTGCAACAGAATCAAAAAGCACACAAGCAGGACGGAAGAGAAGTTGAAGGTTACCAGTCACTGCAGCTCCGTCTTGCTGTGCGTCCTAGGGATTCATTGAATACACCCTTCCTGGTGTGGGTCTGGGCTGGTTCCCAGTTGGTCTCGACGCTTGCGCTCCGAACTGACCTGTGGCTGCAGGCCCCTCCGCTGCGTTCCTAGCCCTGTTGCCTCCTTGGAAGCAAAACTGGCTTCTGTGACCCTTCCTCCCGCAAGTAAAGCACGTTACCGGATCAGCTTGGTATTTTTAGAAAATGTACCCTATCTTGCCACAGTTGTAGCAGACCACCTCAGCCATAAACTAGTTCCGGTTACTGAGTCCTCCCCCCTCTAGGTTTGCCCTTGACCTCTTCGCTGTCCATACTGTGAGTTGATGGTGTGCCCCGGCTGGTTTTCCACTCCCTGTGCCACGCTCGCTGTGCTGGCTGAAGGTCCGCCCTGGTAGGTCTTCTGGGGTGCACCAGGGTGTCGGAATCCGCCACACTTGCTCGCCTTGGCATCCTCCCGCTTGCGCTTCTTTTCTACGAAAATCGAATCCTTCTCATTGTAAGACCGCTCCAAGTTCCGAGCCTTGTCATACACTTGCTTATACGATACAAGCGTATGACTCATCAGACTGTTTCTGAGCCTCCAATTTAGACCCTTCAAAAACTTCCTCTTCTTCTCGACCTCCGTACTGTAGAACGAAGGCACGAACCGCACTAGTGTTGTAGACCTTGAAGAGTACTCAGCAGCGCTTCTGTTTTCTTGAATCAGGAATATAAACTCATCCTGCATTTCATCCCTCGAGGACTCTGGATAGAACTTGTCGCGGATCAGCTCTTTGAACTCTTCCCAACCAAAGGTAGAAAGTTCTGCACGCTCCGCGACCGTGCTCCACCGGTTGTTAGCATCCCCCTCGAGGTAGTATACCCCGAAGTGAGCCTTCATATTCTCTGGGCAGGCGATGAGATTGAAAAACTTCTCGAGGTCGTCGATCTAGTTCTCAAGAATAGTTGGATCGTCACCTTCGACATACCGGTTTGGGAGGTGTGCGTGGAACTGATGAAAGTACCTTGCCTTGTTGGGCTCAGCAGGTTCCACTGCTCCTCTCCTTAGCCCGAGGAGTTCCTCCATCATTACCACCATAGGATCAGCTGGTGGTTGCACCGGGGTTTGATTCCCAGCAGAACAGATGTTGATTCTTTTCTGCACCGCAGGGTTCCGGGCTTGCGCACAAGCCACCGAGGGGTGGTGTGACTCTGCTAAGCCCTTGGATTGAGTGGTTGCGTTCACAGTATGAGCCATTGTACTATACGTTAGACATTTGCACAAAGATAATGTCATTTCAATTTGTTTTTGTTGTCATTGCATTAATTCAACTTCTATGAGCTAATAAAGTTCGGGTTCTATATTAAACAATCATCCTTGAACTAAGCAATAACCTTTACATTAGATTACACACAACGCATAATGAAACATTAATGATGAACCAATGTCATAAGCATTCACACAAAGCGGTTACAAAAAAAAACATAGAGTTAAAGCGAAATTAAAACACTATTATTACATGGTTCAAAAGATTCACACAGAAATATACACATATTATTACATACCCCTTAAGTCTCGTTCTTTACCACGAGGCAAGAACGTCAATAATCTTATTAACAACAATGTCAAAGTTTATGACCCATTTGTCATTCACAAAATACTTCTTATTCGATTCCCCATCAAGTAACAGCTCTACATAGTGATGATCCCAAAAGCACTCGTCGATCCATTTGGACAACAAGTAGAAAATAGCCTCTACTTGGTATATGGGATGGCCTATATCATCGTCTATCCTTTACAGTTCCCGAATGGTCTTATTAAGCTTGTGGAGATGATCCTCCATACGGGTCCGAAGCCCTATCCTACGAACTCTCCTCGAGATGCGCTTAGGGTTTAGTCCTTGGCTTCTTGTCGACACCATCCTACACAAAATACTTCTTATTTAGTACGGTGACCAAACATAGATAGTAGATAAAATCCTAAGTACACTTATTTAGCACATATTTTAGAATATAAACCCTAAATGTTTTTTTTATTCTAAACCCAAGCTCTGATGCCAACGAACCAATCGTTCGTCTATTGCGTATTGCGATAATAAATACAAAAAAAAGACCTATGAAAACGACAGACTGAATGAGATGGAAGTAAACCATTAACGAATAGTTTCTGATAAATCTGATAAATAACATAGAATTGGCCCTGCAACGCCCCGATTTTCAAGTCCTTTTCTGAAAACCCTCGTGGCATTACTGTCGCTAGGGTCTCACAAACCTTAGCCAGGCAATTCAACTTAACTCGGTTAAGAATAAATTCAAATGGAAATACACTTAAAGCATTATCAAAATAGATCCACAAGTTTACTTATTTATTACATATTAAAACAGCAGAAACTTAGAAATGTTGTCCCAAGCATTAATATTACAAACAGGATCACAACTTAATCAAAATCCTTCCTCAAGTCTTGCACCAGAAAAGATGGAAATCAAGAAACAGAAGAAAAGCAATGCCGTGAGCTATACGAGCTCAGTAACGTGCTGGTCCCCTCTTCAGGGAAAGCACAAAAAGGAAAAAAAAGAGAACAATCTGTCCTAAAATCACAACAAAATCAGTCATATAATTAACATACATGACAGATCACAAATGTCCTCTTGTTAACACTATGACCTTGGCTAAACATGTAAATCCATAGCTTCTTCTAGAAGCTTAAAGTTCGGGGTCACTCGAAGCAGGGGGATCAACTTGTAACAACGCCTAAGGGTCTCCTGCAGCAAGATATCCCACAACCTGACAACCTCACAGGGTTGTCTACGTGTATAAGATGATTAGTCGTAACTACTCATCCCTGTACAGTTTAACCTAACATCTCATGAATTAACAACTCAGTAGGATTAACAAATTCGGAGTTTAACCTCACCTCTCATGAATTCATTCCTATTTTGCATGGTCATCTTTAACATGACATCATTTATAGGATTAACCTGTATTAACCCTAACCTTTTGTTCATTATCGTGCGCCAAACCTTATAAACCTAGCACTTATCTTTATCACATTTATATAACGTACAGGGTTAACGGAGAAAAATCTACCCAAACCCTAGTATTCTTACGTACATTCCGTTATTTCCATGTATTTACGTATATACACAAATACGTAAACTGCTATGTACTTTTATTCAAACTTTGTATTCTTGGCTTTTTATACAATAACACGTATTTTCATATGTTTTCTTGTTCAAATACTATATTTTAGTAGTCATAGAGGGTATACGGCTTGATACGGCACATAACTATGTCGAAAAATGAATTTTTGGGCTGGCTGTGAGGCATCGCGGCCGCTACAAGTCTTGTCACGGTCGCGACTGGATTGCGGACTGACCTCATAGTTTTTCAGATTTTCAGGCCTAACTTCGAACGCGCATAACTTCGAACGCACATAACTTCTTCCTTTATTAAGCAAATTGAGTGATTCTTGGTTTATTGGAAACGTTAAGAAGTCCTCTACAACTTTTTTTGAAGATTCATTTGCTGAATAAGGCTCTAACTTGGGTGAAAATGCATTCTAATGTCGAACGTCAAAGCTGTCCAGAAACTGGTATGGCTAGTTTGTTGGATTCTGCGTTTTACCTAATCAATGCAATCGCAAATGATCTAAAACTTCATGAACATAACATTTACTTAGTTCTTGTCATGTCAGTTTTAGGCTTGTTTGATACATAAAATCTGAGGTTTTCGAGTCTCACGAGCATAACTCGTCTTTTGGTTTAAATAACACGTTTCTTTATCCGTGGCCTGTTTTTCTTGTTATTTTCCTTCTTTTGTGATCACATATGATCAATTAGAGATTATGAACAGAGAATGCAAGGCTCACCCTCTTGTTGAAACGGATTTGAGCTTGTTTTGCTTTCCTTTGACGTGATTAACTTGACTTCAATTTTCCTTGTTTTGTGGCTCGTGTCCCCCTCTCTTGGTCTATTCTCCTTCCTCTAATGATGATGCTCCCTGCGTCTTTACCTTCTCTACCATCTTGCTGTATTACTTGAGCCAAAAAAACAAAGAAACAATGGAAGAAAACCAAGACGGTGAAGAGTACAAGAGGAAGAAGAGAGTGAGGTGAAGAGGAGAGTAAGGGGAGATGATAGCCTGTTTCTTGGATCTCCTTTGATAATGAAGATGGGTGGAGGAGTGCGTGGAAGGGAGTGGGGAAGGTGCTGTCCCTTGGTGCGGTGGTTGTCGTGGCCGGGAGTGGGTTAGGTGGGGAATTAAGAAGTGGAGAGTGGGATGAAAAGAGAGGGAAGGAAATTCAAATTAAAAACATCCCCGTTCCATTTAATTGCAGGATTAATTACTCCCATATCTCCCACAGCCTATGCACAAATTTTACCACCACGCTCAGAAAATCATGTTATTAATTACCATATAATTTTCCAAATTTTTGCGCGATAAAAGTTATCCCAACTTCGTCACAAGTTTTAATGTTATGAACGTAACGTTACGTCTCAAAACTTTGAAATGAGATTCGTTTCTCTTTTTTAATTTATGATATAAAGAGAAAATGCATATTCTCGCTACGTTTATCAATTTACAAACTATTATTTGTTCATAATTTTATATTTATTTGATCTCAATTTTGTGGGGCTTTACAATCAAAGTCTCACGCACTGCTACACTCAACAGTTCACTCAAGACTTTGTTACAATTACCATCATTTCAATCACACAAAGATAACAGAAAATAGATACCTTCAATGTCATAATTGTGCCCTTGGACAGACTTATTGTTTTTTGCTTGTATTTTTTTTGATTACCGAGATAAGGGACATAGCACTTTTAAGCTTTTTTCTTATAATTTTTCTTATAATTTTTTTTCTTTTTTTTCTTTCCCTTTTTTTTTCTTTCATTCTGAGCAGGTCTAGAGCATTCTTCAGTAACCAAAACCAGCATGACGGTTACCATGGAAAAATGGATGTTTAATAAACATAAATTTAAATTATTTTTTTGTTTCTAAAAACTCACACCTCGCCCCCTATAATCGGTGGATAAGTGAAAAGATGACATAAAAAGGGACCATAGAGTTTTTTTTTTCCCACTTTTTTTAAGTGTCTAGCTACGGTTCACGTCATCACTTAAGCGTTATCTATACATGAAAAAGATCATCTCATAGGAATGTACTAGAATAATGTTAGCGAAGCTTCAGGACTTTCTTAGAAAGAATATTCAAACTACATGTATTAGTGCAAAATTTGTCATGGCATAAATCATCATGTTACTTTGCTCAAGCCATAGATTTAAAAACAATTTCTTCTGTTTTCAATATTTTTTTATTTTTTTTTGTATATATATGAGTCTAATAATGACTTTAAATAAATAAAAAAATTCATCATCCCTAAAAATTTCCCTAAGCTAAAGCATTACATTGTTTTCAATATAAAAATAAAAGTAAAGCGTAGAGGATAAAAGAATAACTGATAGCTAAGGTTCACCCGATAAACATCTAAAATTTCTGAACTAGTTTTATATATCTCGAATCATGCTATCCATCCCACTTTGAAACTCAAGGATTGTATGAATACATTTAACCTCACCTGCTATGGACTCCTGCACTAGCTTCATCTCTTGGAGCAGCTCCATCATCAGTCTTTGGTTTTCTTGAAGCTCAGTTATGTGACGCCTCAAGATGCTGAAACTGCAAGGACTAGGAGCCAACTTGGGGTTGTTCGTGTGAACAATCTGCTCATCTATGTCCTCGATCCATCTATCTACACTTACGACGCTGATTTCTCTTTCACTTGACAAGTTAGTGTTCGACATCTGACAAAACATAATTTGATAGTAAAAATTAGTCTCTCTCACTCTCACACAAACATAAT
>JAOVYX010016785.1:0-23744 GCA_035668315.1 Drosera spatulata
AGAAGAGGAACGACCAGCACAAATAGAGATTGAAGTAGATCCAGACCAACAACTGCGAAGATCAAAGAGGGAGAAGAGAAGAAACCAAATCCAAAGTATACAAATGCAGCAATTGCAACATATGAAGATAATAAAGAGCCATCAACATAAGAAGAGGCATCAAGGAGTGAAGAATGGATCAAGGCCATGAAGAAAGAATATAAGACCTTGAAGGAGAACCAGACATGGGAGTTAGTGCCAAAGCCCAAAGATGTGAAGCTCATCTCAATTAAATGGGTTTACAACGTGAAGACCAAGCCTGATGGGTCTATAGAGAAATACAAGGCTCGTTTGGTTGCTCGAGGGTTCTTACAGCAATATGGACAAGACTACGAAAAAACCTTCAGTCCAGTGACAAAAATCAACATGAAGAATTAAATAACAGATATCTTCATCAAGGGACTCAACCAAGCGAAGTTCGAAGAGTTCCGTCGATTTCTGGGGATGGAAACAAGAGGGGCCGGTGTTGAGGGGGAGTGTTGAAGGTCTAACATCAACCCAAAGAAGACTCAAGCCCAAGACCAATCCTTGAACCCAACATGTATGGCTTAAAGAAAGTGATCAATTCTAGAGACATGCAGAATTCTCTATTCTTCTTCATCCCTCTCCTTATCTAGATTCTTCCCCTAAAATATCTCCTACATCTTCTACATCCTTCTTACATTCTACACCCTTCCATCCTCAACTACAAAAAGAGTCTAAGGCTTTCTCATCCAATCATCAAGTCAAGCAAACATTTCAATAGTAAAGAGTTTCTCACCTAAAAGCTTTACAGTCTTGTGTATCAAATTATAGTATTCCATTGGGTAATATTAAATATTTTGATTAGTATCATCCTTCTTAAATTCTACATATCATGACGCAAATCCTGATCGAACAAAATGACATTTAGCAGTGTAGATGTACACGTGCAAAAATGACTTTGTTAATGAGTATATATATGGGAGTACTACTAGGATTGCATAATTCGGTGATTAAGAAATATAATTAAAGTCTGACCAAGAAAAAACTATAGGATTAAGGTTATTCTAAATACTGTCAAGTGGCATGCATGAAGGTAACATAAACCTTTTTATAAAAGTGCCAGCACTTAAAGTACTGCACAGTGCAACCTCAAAGATTGTGTTAAATTTCCAGTTTAATATTCTAAGATCCATCTGATTACTTACAAATGGTATTACAAAGTACAGTTCAAGATCTATGGTTGACCAGATGTGCAAGCTTCGAACCTTCCGTTGGGACTTCACTATGTTGACCAGCTCTGCTCCATGCACCTATCGCTTCGATCCGTTCTTGCAAGTTCGAAGCGGTCCAGTTGATTGCATTGTCTATCTCAGTACTATTGATCTGTTATTTATCTCAACACCGTTGCTCGTCACCCAAGCGTCGAAACAGATTCATTTAGACAAACAGCATACATGTTAGCTTATTCGGAATTGCATCCTGGAGCTGCAGTAGAAATTTAATATTCATAATGATATCATTTCAATCATAGTATATATACGTATGAAATATATTTTCAGCAAATGCAATATGAATGTGGAATAGATAAAGTGGGAGCTCATCCTCCTCCTCGAAAAATAAGATAGAGTCATGATTCAGAACTCCAAAGTGCATCTTCTAACAATTCATATTCTGCATCATCACGATGAGATTTTCCTAATTTAGTTTGGGCTATTACTTTGGCTTAATATATATATCATAATTGCATGATATAGCCTACTCATACAAGCTTCGGTCTCCCCTACCTATACCAGTGCCGTCGCACCAAATACATACAATAAACTAAGCTGTCGAAGGCAGCGGAGTTTGGATGAAACCAAGCGAAGCATATCTGTTAGACTGCCTAAACATGATTAGTGCGCTTTCTCTTCTACTTACTGTGTTTATTGCAGCATAATGAACAGATGGGTTGGGCATCATGCCAGTGTCCTATATGGGAAGTTGCCAAATATCGAAAGTAGCTTTTGCTGGGTTAATAGATAAAAGTCTATCTACAAGCATACCCTTGTATGTTATCCTACATTTTGTTTTAAATTTTTCTATTCGTCTTTTTTGTTGAATTTATAAAGAGTTTATCTATGTACACACCCTCGTATGATATTCTTCACGTATTATCAAAACAAGTCTAACCCTGAGTTCACAAGTTGAAATGACATATAGGTTAAGTTTCATTCCTAAATATGATATCCCTTCATTCTAATTAAGAAGTCAAAATAACTTTTATGTATACTTTATTAAACATTCATCACTCATGAAATTGTAACATTACATAATAAATCAGTGTAACACTTGTACACAAAAACAATAATAGAATAGATCCAACTATGAATCGTTTAGATATTGGATAGTGTGATTAATACTCATCGTTAGCAATTTCATCAAGGGGGACATGAAGCACCATGGAGTACAATAAAAAATCAGGATCGATTCCATTTCTGCTGTCGTCCAAATAAGAACGCGCTTTGAAAGACCTCCAGCAAGTGTAGCTTCCCCAGTTGACTACATATTCCCTCTTCATTCACCTCTCCCCACTCTATATATCCTCCCAAATGCAATCCTTCCCCTCTACTCATAGCCACCATTTCTAGCACCACTTTTCTTCCCCACCAAAACCAAAATCAATTTTCAAAACCAAAAACATACACAAACACATAAAAACACAAAAACCAAAATGAATTTCCATTATTTTCCCCTTCTCACTACTCTCCTCCTCCTACTCTCAACCACCTCCATCGCGACCCCACCAGGCGCCGCCCCGGCGGGCCCACCAACGACGGCGACGGCCGTATGCAACGCGACACTGTACCCAACATTCTGCAAATCGATACTACATTCCGACAACCAGACGTCCGCCACCGTCTACGACTACGGCCGCTACTCCCTCCGCCGCTCCCTCTCCTCCGCCTCCAAATTCCTCTCCCTCATCGACCACTACCTGTCACGGCCCCGCAAGCTCACTGCCTCGGCCCTCGGGGCGCTGGAGGACTGTAGGCTCCTGGCTCAGCTCAATGTGGATTTCATTGAGTCGGCCATGGAGACGTTGGGAGTTACGACGCTGAATTCTTCTCAGGCGGAGGATGTGGGAACGCTGATGAGCGCCATTGTGACTAATCAGGTGTACACTACGTTGCTTAAAACATAACAGTATCTGAAATAAACAGGTCGTTGCGTAATGAGTGTCTATATGTAACACACATTTGATATTAAGGTTGTAAGTTGTTTATTTGTAAATATTGATTTAATGTACCATCTGAATTATTATTACTATTGGAACATTTATATAATATAATGTTCTTGCACCAGGGGACGTGTTTGGACGGGCTAAAGGCGACCGAGGAGGAATGGGAAGTGAAGAACGGACTGGTTGTGCCGATGAAGAGTGGAGCAAAGCTGTACAGTGTGGCGCTGGCGCTTGTGACAAAGGGGTGGGTGGGGAAGAAGAAGAAGGGTGGGAGTAATGTGGGCGGTGGGAGGAAGGTTTCCGCCTTTCGTGGTGGGTTGACCGGGGTGAGGATGACCAAGGAGGCGAGGCGGGTCTACGAGTCCATGGGTCGCCGGCAGTTGCTCCAAGCACCATCTGGCGGCAACGACGATGAGGTAGAGTTATCTGAACTCAAATTGATTGATCTTTTTTCCGACTAGAGTTGGCTGAGATAAAGTTCTTAGGACGATCAAATATCATATTGATGAAGTATAAAGTTTTGGGACAGATCATAAATCTACTAAGATGAGTAAATATGTTTGGTTGAAATGTTGAATACTTTGGCATTTCACATGAAGTGTTTTTTATTTGCATTTAATGAGCAGCTTTACTAGCAGAATTTCTGATTATATCAATTTGAGTAGTGTACAAAAGTGCTGATTTTCTATGTTTGTAATGAGGTCTGTTATGAACATGTACGGCTACGGTAATGCTATGCTGATAATGATTTGCTGCCCTCCATTTGTTAGATGCTACTCGTAGTAAAAATCAACATTAGCAGGATATGCAACAGTTTCTGAGCTAAACAATCGTGAAATTGCGACTTTGATATGCGACTTGTTTTCGTATTATGTTACACGCAAAGGTGGTTAGGTCCACTAAACTGTAGATCGATTAATGACTAGTGTTCGTCAATCATATCGTCCAAAATTATAAAATCACATGTGTTCCAATCAAATTGATTACCCTATCTATATGCTAATGATCAAGCTAGCGTGAAACCGATGTGGTCACACACAATATTGCAGGTGCTGGTGAGTGATATGGTAACAGTTAGCCAGGACGGGATCGGAAATTTCACGTTCATCAACGACGCCATCGCGGCAGCCCCTAACAAGTCCGATCTCAGTAACGGGTATTATCTGATCTATGTGACTGCGGGACTGTACGAGGAATACGTCTCCATCCCGAAAAACAAGAGGTATCTGATGATGATCGGGGATGGAATCAACCAGACTATCATCACTGGAAACCGAAGCTACGTCGACAACTATACCACCTTCAACTCCGCAACCTTTGGTACGTTCCTGTTTATCACCACCTCTATTCGAACACATACAGATGAAAAATAAGAAAACGCGTAAAGCAAGCAAGGTCAACAATGTAGCCGTTAAGCATGGGCTATAGTACAGCGTTGATTTGTTTGGGTGTTCTTTTGCGTAATTTCATATTCTTCTCTTGTCTTCATATTGTTTGAACAGCTTGGCAAATAATGGAACATTTATTGAATTTGATCAGAGACCATAGGAAATTTGACTTTTGAGCTGGGACAAGTACACCAAACCATGGGTCCCTTGGTCCAATACTATCCTTGTTAAGCCACTTGGACTTTGAATTCGATTAATCTGCAATTCTGCATATTCAACTCTCATCTCTCGTGAGCTGCTTTATAATATAGATTAATGGGAATTTGAATGATCAGATAAGTTTCACAATCAAGGTTTGTATCTGATACCTAAGTTGATCACTAATGAGTCTTGTGCATGTTTGATATGCATTGCAGCTGTGGTTGGGGCGGGGTTCTTGGCGATAAACATAACCATCCGAAACACAGCAGGAGCCATCAAGCACCAGGCGGTGGCCCTTCGAAACGGAGCTGATCTATCGACATTCTACAGTTGTAGCTTCGAGGGATACCAGGACACGCTCTATGCGCACTCCCTGAGGCAATTCTACAGGGAGTGCGACATCTATGGTACCATAGATTTCATTTTTGGCAACTCGGCCGCAGTCTTCCAGGATTGCAACCTGTACCCGCGAATGCCTTTGAGTTATCAGTTCAATGCCATCACCGCTCAGGGCAGGACAGATCCTAACCAGAACACGGGCATCTCGATCATCAACTGCACGATACGGGCAGCACAAGACTTGGCTTCAAGCAATGTCTCGATCAGTACTTATCTCGGGAGGCCATGGAAGCAGTACTCGAGGACGGTATACATACAGTCATACATGGGCGATGTGATCGATCCTGCAGGATGGACCGAGTGGAACGGAACATTCGCGCTTGATACATTGTATTATGGTGAGTTTAACAACCATGGTCTAGGTGCGAATACTAACAATAGAGTCGACTGGCCGGGGTATCACACTATGAACGTAACAGAAGCGAACAATTACACGGTCTCCGGGTTTCTGTTAGGGGATAACTGGTTGCCGCTGACCGGAGCACCATACTTCAGTGGTTTGCAATAGGTGTAGAGATCAATCTTTTTGTGGGTAACTGATTCTTTATATGTAACGGCCACATGATAAATTGGGCTAAAATTGATAGATTTAGGTGAAGTATAGGATAAGTGCTGCTTCAACTGGAGGCAGATCATGCAAATGTAAGTTGTGTGTCGAGTTCTAACAAAGATCAAATTCAGCATTTCGATGATACTCAAATAGATGCAATTTTGATATACTCTGCCCTAAGTTTATCCACAAACTTTGTTACTCACCGACAAATCTGATCGATTATTATAATATTTACCTCACCATATCATTATTAACAATTAAATTGGGAATCTATGAAATATAAAATTTCATATGCCACGTGCTCATATGCTTATGCCTCCAAAAGGGGAAACATAAAGTTGTTTTTCCAAGGCCAAGCAACACTTTAAAATATCAGAGTGATATGATTTGAATGTCACATCAATCAGTTAACAGAATATACACCCCCGGATTTATTTTTCCACCGTTGAGGGCCTACAATATGATCATAACATCGATATCAAAGATACAGCACGACAAAGAGTCATTTTCTAATGTTTAGAGGAGTACATGAAGATGATAAGTAGATGGGTTATTTGCCAGACGTGAGCACACGACATGAGCACAGTGCAACAAGATTAATGTATCAGAATTAACACCTAGTAGAACATGAAACACGGAACATCTGGGTTGATGCTATTGTCAAGTCAAGATAAAAGGAACGAACCAACCATCTAAGCTGGAAGTCATTAGTCTTGAAGTTCTGGAAATCATAATTCTATCTATTGCTTTGTAAGTTGCAAAAGCAAGAGGGGAACAACATGATACAAGCACGGTCGAGATGCAATCACTCACCTCCCTTCACCATCATTTCACCGTAACATGCCCATGGTACAAGGACAATAACATTAACAGCGAAAAACCTTCAACGCCAAACAATGTGAACCATCCTCGACTGCTTCAGCACGTGAAAAGTATCATGATCGAGTCAGATAAACAACAAGAGGAAAGGCAAAACAATGACGGGGCGATATTCAAGCACTTGGCATCAGTGTCTCATACAAAACATAACCTCCGCTGGTTGTACAAAATCGTAACTAGTAAACTAACCTCTTCACATCTTGATCTTGCTCTTCTTCTTTTGTCGAGACGACTCCGGGTATCCTGATGAATTGGTGAGTGCACTTTTACCTCTCCCACTGTCCTTGGATGAATGCTCACCACAGACCCTTTTCGACGTGCTTGCTGGTGTTGCACTTTGACTTCTCCCATTGTCCTTAGTGAACTGATTATCAGAGACCCTTTTCGACGAGCTTTCTGGTGTTGCAACTCCAGGTGACAAGCTTCTTGGACTTTTAGAATGTGGAGAGGTTAAACCTGAGCTTCCTGACTTCTTTGGTTCCCAGTGCCTGTGTGTAGAAGTCGTCACACCTGAACTCCCAGTCCGCTTTGAGCTGTTCTGCAAAGGTGTCGAGGTTGTGCCTGAAGCTTTGGACTTCTTTGAGTCGGTCCGCGAACTGCGGTTCTTAGCTTTATGTCCCGAGAAACTAGTCACAGCAGAGAATGAGCTCAGCTGACTTTGTTTCTTGCTGGTGAAGGGCTTCTCGATTTTCTTCGGCCTCAGGGTAACGCACAAAGGCAGCACAGTTCACGATTCCCCCAACTAAAGATCCCATCAGATGAGAAATACCCAACAGAAGAAAATTAACACAAAATTTTCATCTCATTGCACTATATAATGACAAGAATATATGATTATGTAGTCGAGAAAATAAGACAAAAAGAGATGTGTTAATACAGTTGATCATTACATCAGATTTACCCTCGGATAGGTTGAAACTTGAAATCATAGCTATCGGCTCTATGAGCCCCAAGGCACTATGTGCATTTTGAGCATAGCACAGAACTGTGCTCTGGGAAGAAAGAATCCAAATATAATGTATATTGGCACAACCCTATATTCTGCCTAATTGAATTTTTGTTCCGTAACTTGTAAACTATATGGTTGAGACGGAGGATAGAACAGTAAGCAAGTTAAGGGAACCAACAACCACAAAGCAAACTGAACGCTCATGCCTGCCATTATTCAGTCATTCCACATTTTGATTTACCTAAAAATGAACGAAAACCTCAATTACACCCAACCTGCCTACTCCAAGAATGATAGGTGGCGAAGCATGATTCCTCAAAAAAAAATAAAAAAAATAATAATAATAGAGGCAGTACGCAATTTGTGTCTCAAATAAAAGGGGAAAATCTTTACAGTACACCCAGCTACGTGTCAAGTGTCCAAAGCATAGAGCAGGCATAATATGTGTCTCAAATAATCCCATGAAACATGTATAGGTTGTGTATCTCGTCACAAGTTAATATCATCTGGCCAGTGTCAGTATCAGGGCATGAAAACGCTGCTGAACAGGATCACTTAAGCAAGGGCATATCAGATAATCTAGTGAAGAACTAAAGATTGCATCCCGCATGTATCAGATCATTTAACGAGGCAATATCTATA
The DNA here is from genome assembly GCA_035668315.1 of Drosera spatulata. Taxonomy (NCBI): domain Eukaryota; kingdom Viridiplantae; phylum Streptophyta; class Magnoliopsida; order Caryophyllales; family Droseraceae; genus Drosera; species Drosera spatulata. The sequence continues at coordinate 8,235 of JAOVYX010016785.1, forward strand.
CCACAGCCACATAATTTCATGCCTAAAAAGGTCATCTGGTGAAAGCCAATGTTCTACGGCATCTTAGTAGCAATTTATAGGCAAGTCAAGCCTCGTTACACAGCTAGGCATGTTCCAGTTACTCTTTATATGTGGTCTCAAAGCCTAGAGCATAGGATATAATTAGCTGAGATGGAAAGAACTGTAACTCGAGAGCCTTAAATAGTTGAAGAGGGCTGCTTATCCAAATCAAGAAGATGGCATATTTGTTGAAAAGAATAGGAAAAGACTTGGCAATTGGCCAGCAATAGAAAATGTTTACAAAAGACTAGGTTTTGCATTTGGTGGAGGTAAAATCCAGAAACCGAAGAGCATGATTTCAAGATATAAAGTGACCTGTTTATGTTTGGACTCCTTTAAGAAGTACCACAAGATATGGAACAACCGAGTCTCAACTCTCAAGTACATTGGCAATGATTACTAGGGAAGCTCTCTAGTCTCTAACACTCACCGATCAAACAAAGGCCTCCTTATGTGGGAACTTTGTTAAGACAATATGCTGTTTATTATGTTATGTGAAAGAAAAAGGGTTAAAGGAAATACCCTTGGATCCAACACTTATAAAAGGCGACCCTCCTCAGATATTCATCAGGAGGTGAATAAGAAACTTGATAGACTTATTGAGAAGTTGAACTTAATATAAGACATTTTAAACATATTCTGTGATATTAATCCCATGTTGAGAAAGGTGAACTCGTTCTGTATGGTAAACATCAGATGAATGTAGTTATCACAAATGTTCTCTACAAATGTTCTTGCCCAGAAAAACATGTTCATGAGCGAGTCTACAAGGAAATCAACCCTGCCAATTTTAGACTATTGGATAAAACAGTGATGATCATTCATTGTAGACACAGCAATCTCATCATCCATGAAGCGGATCATCACAGTCAAGAGTGAAATTTTAAAAAAAGTCATACTGTATAATCGAAAAAAGTTGCTTTCTCAAACATGCAGGAGAAAAAAGTAAAACACTTTCTCACCAATTTTTGACCCCGATGGGGAAGATAGATATACTGTAGCTGCTGGCGCTCCGGATGACAGCTTGACGATGTCCTATTTTTTCCCGTCATGATAAGACACCAAAAACTTGTCATACTTGCTACACTATTATCACTAGAACAAGGTGCTGAATTTCCAACAACTCTGGAAATGGAATATTTAGTTTTATCTCTCCCATTTTGCGCCTTAAACTTACTTTAGACAATAGAGACTAATAGAGAAGCTGCACAGTAAAATGTAAATTATACGGGTCAAATACCAGATGGTCCTTGGAAAGTACCCAATTGCCTTTTCTAATCCGGTGCAAGAGTCACCTCTTGCCGAGTTAAATCCGGAGGCCGAGAAAAATAGCATCAGATATACGAATTGCAGCTCAAAACACAACAGACCGAATGAGCTAAAACATCATATCACCCCCATCTCTCATCACGTAACAAAGATATAAAATGTAATCATCTCACCGGACACCATAACATACCATCAAAAAAAACAACCCTGGACGTCTCCATAGAATCACAAGGCAATAAAACTCACTAAGTTCATCTGATATCGAAGTTTACAAGATCGTGCTATTAACAGTTAACCGGATAGTCATCAACAATCCCGCTTATCCCCCACATTAATCAACCATAATGATCGACTCTCTCCACCACTTCAGATTATTAATGAATAAACACCAATCCCATCTTATCGACCATCACACCGATTCCATCCAATCACTTCGACCGATTCTGCTAACCATTTCAGTTCAAAGAGAAACTACACACAATTTACCTGATCAACAGGCCATTGAAAAAGCCAATACTCCTTCTCATCCTCATCCCCACCATCGAGCTCCATCACCGGCTTTCTTGTATCGGGTCGAAAACCGTTCCGCTCCTTGTATTCATCGGCGTCCAACACGACCTCCACCTTCCGTTTGCCTCCTCCCATTTGCGATTCAAAGATTCTCCACAGCCTGTAAAGAAAGCAGATTAATAGAATCAATGGCGGCGACGGCGGCCGAGGAGGAGAGGGTGAGCGATAGCAAAGGGGGAAGGGAAAGTGGACAAACCCTAATGAGATGACGACGCAAGTTTGCCGGCAGGCGGCGGCGGAGGTGGTGTAGATTTTGGTCCGGCGACGGGTATGGGGCAGTTTGGTTTGCCGGTGAAGATTGGGAAAATAAACGTCCTAGCAAGGGGTTTGGAACAGTATCATAGTGGTTCAAAGATCCATGGGCTAAATTGTCTTTTTTTTATATTGACGATTTGAAGCGCTTTTCTCATGATATTCTCAACTTAGAATATATTTTGATCCTTTTTTTTTTCGATAGTTTTAATTGTAATTACAATCTTTTTGTTGATTTTTTTATAAATAAACAAATAGAACTATATGATTTCTTATAAAAAGGAACTTTCTTTTTTTTACCGTGCGATAGGTCAACGAAACGTGAACGGGTGCAAAGAAGAAAACGTCCTTCACTTCGGCCTAACGAGAATGAGCAAAAGCAAGGTCGAAGGTTTTGGGCCTGTAGCTTTCCCCGTCCCCCCTTCGTCGGGTGGTGCTTTGTGTGGGGGGTGTGGGTCTCGATAGTTAATGAAACACCCCTATTAGACCGATTTTCTGAATTATTCAATAAACGGTTAACTCTCTGCTTTAAAATAACTTGTAAGGCCGTTTTCTGTAAATCGGAAAGATATAGGCTAGCTAAGTAGCTTTGTTCTCTTCTATACAAATAGTTACAGGATCAATCGTTACTCATGTAAACCATATGCAATATTACCCATGTTATATATATTCCTTCCTCCGTCCCATAAAAGTTAAAAATGATTTAATTTTTGTTATTGTTTAATACATATTTTAAGGAGTTGCGTTTTATCACTGACGGTGCAAGAGTGTCCAACAAGACATCACCGGTTAATTTACACGATATAAACTGTCATCACTATTACACGAAAAGTTTACCAAAAAAAAAATATCATTTCATCGTCGTGTAATGCGAATCAAAATTTGCCAAGGCAAATACGCATGGTAAAATTGTTACAATTTTTATTGGATGAAGGGTATATATTAAAAGAAAAAACGACTAATCACTTGGCGAAATTTTCTTCATTCTTTTGTGACCTATATTCAAAATTTATCTCATATGTTGTACTTGTTGAGTAAAATTAACTCAATGATAAATCGTTTTTCTCATAATCATAAGGTCGAAAGTTTGACATTTTTCATATATTAGTACTTGACAGGATTATGTAAATATATTTTTTTTCTTTTATATGAATGTTGTCCTTAAATTGGGATTAGAAATAAATTGTTTGGGTTTACCTTTTGTGTTGTAAAATGCACCCAGTGAAACACAAAAATTTGAAAAAAAGAGAAAAAATAAATATTTTTTTATTTTATAATATTTATAACCGTTTGATGTGACATATGAATTTATTTGTGTGTTGAATTTTTGTGAAATTTAATAAAAAAAATTTAGGGATAGTAATATTGTTGTGTGATGAGATAATAAATGTAACGTAAGAAAATATGATTGACGTGAATTTTTTAGATTAAATCTTAAATAAAAGAGAAAAAATTATATATAAATTCAAACAATAAAAATTATTAAATATATTATGAAACAAATAAAATATAATATTAAATTATTTTTTTCTTTTCAAAACTTATGCTTTAGAGTAACAGTAGGGCCGCACTTCACAGCACGGAAGATAACCGCGGATCGTTTTTGGATTGAAGATAGTTTGATGCTCGGATTTCCTGTTGAATCCCCCCTTAGATTTATTATTTCAAACGGACAACAGCAGCGACAAACCCCAACGGTCCTCTCAATCACCTTCTTCCTTCATCAACTCCTCCTCTCAGTCCCCTCAGAATCGCCATGTCGCTTCGTCCAAGCACAGACACCAGCCGCCGAGCGAGGACGGCGACGCCGAGAGCAAGAATTGAACCTGATTCGCAAGATCAACAGGGATCATACCTTGCACAAGAAACGCCACGCCGAATACAACAACACCGTAATTAACCGCACTAAACACTAATCTAACTAACGAACGAACTTGATTGTTGCATTTTGTCTTCTTGATTAGGGTTTTGGATTCGGTGAAGTTGTTGAAATGTGGTTTTGATGGTTTTGGGATTGGGATGATTGCAGGGCGGTGGTGGTGGAAATGTGTTGGATGTAATCGAGGTGGCGGTAGCTGGTGTTAATTCTGATGTTGATGCTGATCGACTTGAGGCGGTTGTTTGTCTTAGAAAGTTTTCTGATGGTACTGATACTATTGCTTCTTGATCGTCTTGGTTTCGTTATAAGGTAGTCCGATTTATCGATTATGCTTGGGTGTCTGTGGGGATTGGATTGAAGGATTGTTATGGAATCATATATGGTAGGGTATGATTTTGATTAACTGGATGAGGAATATTACTGATAGTGGTGTTTTTTCGTGCAATTGCTTTGGAATTCGCTCTCTGTGTTGTTAATCTGGGGTAGTCATGAGCAAATGATGTGGGATTGTGGAAAATTAAAGTTCATAGTCAAAAGACCTTCTAAGAGTTGTATAGCAGTGACTGGCCATAGCATTTCCTTGTTTGGATTCTGTGATGGGTGAATTTATTGGATCCCTTGTTTTTTTTCCTTTGATTTTATTATGCGTGGTGATTCTGAGAACTCGTGGTGTTCGATTATTGAATCTTTGCAGCCAAAAATCCACCTATTAGTGAACTTGTGGTATCCGGTGCTCTTCCTCGTGGAGTCGAGTTCCTAGAGAGGGATAATATTCCACAACTTCAGGTTTGCGATTGTCTAATGTTATTGTCTCTAGATTAATATTATCAAGGGGTGGGATCTGTTTTTAACTAATGGTGCAATTGGGTGTTCTGATGTTAGTATGAGGCAGCGTGGATTCTTAGTATCATTGCTTCTAGGGAATCAGATGATTGTAAAGCTATTGTTGAGCTTGGAGCTGTCCCTATTCTTGTGAGGCTTCTTGGTTCTCGGCATGTTCATATTCGCGAACAGGTATTTAAAACTTACTATGCGAAGGACATATTTAGTTGAAGGTTGATATGGGACAGCGATTAACCATCTTCCAAGTACATACCACTACCAGCACCATAGATGAAACTGTTTCCTTATCTTGTTTCGTTGGGTTTTGAAATTCAGGTTCTTTGGGCTCTGGTGAAACATTGCTGCAGATTCAACTAATTTCCGTGATCTTGTCCTTTCTTGTGAGGCACTTTGTACTTTGCAGACACTTTTTTTAGCGAAGGTTAAGCCATCAATGGTAGAGCTCGCTGCTTGGGCCGTGTCAAACTTGTGCAGACACAACCCAAAGCCACCATTTGAGCAGGTTTGATATCTAAACATGATTCGATTAATAAATAATCTTTCTTACTGGATTTGTGTTAAAACACTTTGTTTTGTATGTGTATTATGAAGCAGACAAATTATGCGCTTCCTGTTCTTCGCCATGCGGTTTTCAATTCTAGTGATGATGCAATCCTAAGTGATGCTTGTTGGGCATTGTCATATATTTCTGATGAAAGCGAAGGTAGCGATGGTGGTGCTCAGGCTCTCACTAAAGTCGGGTTCTGCCCTAGGCTTGTCAAGCTGATAGGGTGAGTATAAATGCTGTGCATGATGTCTGCTGATTAAATTGCTTTGGTTTCCATTGCTCACTTCCTTCTCATCCGTTTGCAGTCATCAATCAAATAATGTGGTACTTCCTGCACTTCGCTCCATAGGTAACATTGTAAGTGAGGGTGATGATCTTCAAACTCAGGTTTGTCCTTCCAACATGATGTGTTTCCCTTTACTTTGTACCTTTATCAACACTATTTTTTTCGTTTTTGCTGTCTGAATCATGATAAGCTAATGTTAGGTCTGATCAACGCACTAATTGCCATGCAAAAGAGAATTTCTCTGTGGGGATCAAAAGTCGTCTACTCGTCTTCATGAAAAGTCTTGAACTTAAATGTGCGTGGAACTGCTTTATCTGGGACTGAGTGAAATATTGTCTCAAGAATATGGAACTATGATTGTGAAGTTGATTTTATCTGGAACTCTGCTTTATCTGGAACTCTGCGTGAAATATTCTCTTTAAGTCTTAAACTTAAAGAGAATTTCCTTTTGAGATAGCTTGCTCTGTTATACCCTCACCTGTATGGAACTCTGCTTGTGAAGTTGATTTTATGTAGTGTACATACACACATAAAGTTTGGGTAGTATGATTCTGCGGTATCACACTAGCAGGCTTGTTACTTGATTCTTTATTGTCTCAAGAATCGAGATAACAGAAATGAAAATCCATCCACCTTTGCTCATTCTTACTATGGCGAGCAGTGAGGGTGATCATAACTGTCATGATCATGAATGAATTGTTTCGTATTTTAAACTTCTTGGTTAATGTGGTTCCTATAATATAGCTAAAACTTGAGATCATCGCTTGTCAAATATAGCTAAAACTTGAGAGCACAGTTCCTTGATCCTCAGTTATCTCTTTGTATATGTGCTTTATCACGTAAAGCAATGGTTCGATCATTTCTACTTTCTTTCATCACAGCATGTGATAGACTGTGAAGCTCTTCCTATTTAAACTTGCTGATCACCCCCAGAACGATGACTATCACGAGAGAAGCTTGCTATGACTTCTGGAACAAGAGAGCAGCTAGAGGTACTCTATATTTTCTGCTACTGGGAGTTATAACTTGTTGAATACTTTTTTATTCATGGAATCTGGGTAGTTATCATGACCATTATATATCCTAATTTCGAAATGACTCCCAATGCTTTGACTAGACATAATCCAAATAAAGGGGAGAGAGTTGAGTATGCATCCTTAGCTAATAAACCACTGACAGTGGTGTCTGAAAATTGGACTATGACGATAGACTGTGGAACCTCCCTATAAAAGGCTCTTACATATCGTAGGACTCGGCAATGGAATTTTTTATGCAACCCTACTCCGCGGCTCTAGATTTAGTTTATGCTTGGATTTGCGGGGCAACCTTGTTATGAGGGTATGATGAATCATGATTAATTTCCCACTTAATAGCTAGATTATTAGCCTTTTCTTAATGTTTGAAGATAACTCAAAAGTTGATTTATGTAAAACTCTTTCCTACATGTTAAGATGTTTTTGGTGAAAAGGTGCAGTATAATCGTATTAGCCTTTCCTTTGTTTGGAGATTTCTCAAAAGTTGATGTATATAAAACTCTTTCCTACATGTTAAGATGTTTTTTGGTGAAAATGTGCAGTATAATCGTACTCAAGAAACTATCCTGATTACCCGATCGACTGCAGGCTGTTATTGCTGCTGGGTTAGTTGGTCCTCTTGTCAACCTGCTTGGAACTGCCGAGTATGATATCAAGGCAGGGGCTGCATGGGCGATTTCAAATGCTACATACGTTGCTTCGAGGGATCATATCAAGTTTGTATATTATGTAAACAATGTTTTACCTTTTCCCTTTGAATCTCGTGCTCACTTCATCATCGTGCAGGTTTCTCGTGCATGTGGGATGCATTGAACCATAATGCAATCTTTTGAAATGCGATGATCCAACCATTATTATTGTCTGCTTGGGAGCACTGGGAAACATCTTAAAGGCAGGGGAAGAGGAGAAAAACATGGGAATTAGTGGTGACTATAATGCTTACGCTGAGAAGGTTTTAGAAGCAGAAGGTGTGGATAAGATTGAAAAGTTTCAGACCCATGAAAACAAAGTGATTTATGAGAAGGCTGTCGAAATACTTGAAAAAAAATTCACAACAGGATGATAAGGTGACACCATCTGAAGATCGGAGTCGTTTCATTCTGGGAATAATGCACCTTCGGCTACACCTGGTGGATTTTCGTTCTGATCAGAGGTATGAGATCTTGCCCATTAATTGAGTTTGTGAATGAGCTGAGTGGTATTTCTTCGTAATTTGTTCGGCAATGGCATGCGTCTGCAGTATGTGAAAGGTTTCATTTCTTGCTCATTAGAGCAAGTCCAACCATGAGTTTGTTTCACTAACATGTATAAGCCCTTAGCAGGACATGTCCCCTCCAATACGCGTGAGAAGTTCCGATTCGTACTTGCAGCATTATGCCATTAGCAGGAGCGTCTACCGTCTTTGATGACAACTATGCCTAATAGTGTCATTTTAGTAGAAAAAATCATAAAGCCTAGTATTTGTGTATTGGTTTCTTGTTTGTTGTTTATCAGGACTTGATATCTTATCTTTATGAAGCTTGGAGGATGGTACCTTGGTAGCAGGCTTGAATGTTTTGAAGTCCTCGAAGAGGTCTAAGTCTGTAAGAAGGGTTGGTTGCAGGGGGAGTCCTGAGTTTGTGGTCTGCGATGTCGTTGAACGTCGTGAGAGTACTTGACTAGCGTTCCATGGCTGGTGGAATGTCAACTGTATAGAGTTGTAAAGTATTACGTATAGATGGTGAACTTCTAAAATACTACCATGAGGTTCACAGTCGAAATGAGCACATCAGCTTTCAGTACAAATGCATAGACTGCATTCAAACATGTGAAGGGAAGTCACCCTGGTTCGATCTAAGCATTGTTAGAAATGATACATTGTCATCTTTTTGGTAAATGACGCTCCTAGTTAAGATGAGTAAACATACAATTGCTGGGACAACATCGCTGCACAAGACTGAATAGGTGCTATGGTAGAAACCGCAACCCTGAAGAAAACAATGCACAACCAATACGCCCTAAATGCAGCCTAAGCAGAGATTCTTGCTGCACTCATCATTAGTATGGGAAAACAGTCAAGATATGCCCAGAACTATCGGGGCTAAAGATCTGAAGTTGTATCCTCCTGGATGCTTATGGGCTTTGATTGTATGGATGTGATCTACACAGCCCATGGGATCTGAGAGTCACCCAGAATGTGATCAGCGGTAAGCGTTTTCAAGATTTATGAGCCCTTTTTTGTGAGAATAATTTTATTTGTTTATTTTATTTAATAGTGGTGACAATAAAATCTTGTTTCTTATTAAGGACCGACGGTTTGGGGGTATACCATCCAAAGGAGAAACTGCGGCCTAGAGATAGGACATGACCGGGAAAATATTCTCTGGGGATGTCAGGAACAGTCGTTTATACAATCTATTTTTTACATTTTTTCTCTTATTTATTGGATATAGATTGTTACTACAAATAAACGTGGTATCTATGAATTATCACATTTCAATTTCAAAGATGCGTGATCGATACATGAAACATAAATTATATACTTTATAATTCATATAACTATATATATTTTCATGAATAATATAACTTTAAAAGATGTATATTTAATCAAAATATATCTCATTGCCAATAATCATCAGATTTGATATACTACTCATTTTTTGATTTTATTATTATTTCTGAATTTCATTATTTCCACTAATCATATCAAATAATCTCTTTATTATTTTAAATAATATAATAATTATATATATCTTGTTATTCGACATGAGAATAGCTAGTTGATTGTTGTTATTTTGTGTTACAGCGTTTCAATACTTGGTGCAAGAAGACCTCCCACATTTGACATTTCAAACAGACGGTTGCAAAAGACCTCAACAGCACATCACCTCGATCAACTCCTACTCACTCACTCGCTCAATCATCATCGCGGCTTCTCTCCTCTCATCGATCACATTCCCCAAATTCCCAGATTCTAGGGTTTCACCACACGACCTCGACGACGAAAATGGAGTCTGGCCAGCGCCACCTCTTGAACTTCGCCGCCTACGTCGAGGCAGGACAGCGACGACGAGTGCAAGGCCTGAACCTGACTCGCAGCAACCGAAGGGAACAGATCTTGAACCAGAGACGCGGCACAGTAGTCGCCGACGCCAACGTCAACGCCATTGTAACTAACTAACTAACTCGATTGTTGTTGATTTGTTCTTCTTGTTGTTGGTTTCGATTGTTTCCCGGTTTCGATTTGGGTTTCGGTTTCGGTTGTTCTTGTTTCGGATTTTGTTGTTGTTGTTGTTCTTGATTTGTGGTTTTGATGGTATTGGGATTGATTGCAGGGGAACAACTTGATTCGTGTCCTCAACTGCAGTGCCGATGATGAAACTCTTATCCGGCAGCTGTTTTCTGGTGGTACTACTGCTTGACCGTTTCTCCATGATCTTCGTTTCGATCTTTTTTCGATGAAAAGGCTGTTGGATTTCAAGATTGTGATCTGGAGTTTGGGGGGATTGGGATTTGATTTTGTTAACCTTGAGATCAATGTCAGTGACAGTCGTTATTGTATGGGTTCTTGGAACTGGACTCTGTCGTAGGATGGGATTTGACTTTATAACCATGGAGTCGCATAGAAAGATATGATGCAATTGCTTGGACATTCGCTATGTCTGTCATTGACCATGGAAATTTAGAGTGGTGATGATGAAACTCGGTATTCTGCAGTTGCTTTCTGGTGGTGCTAGTGCTTGACTGCTTCTCGGTGATTTCATTTCATATCTTTTCGCCGAAATGGTTGTTGGATTTCAAGATTTTTATCAGGAGTTCGAGAGATTGGAATCGTGAGATTCTTTTGATGAAACTTGTCCGGATTCTTTTGTCTGAGTTGCTTGGAAATACGCTCTCAATCGTTATGGTGTAATTGCTTGGGAACTGTCTTCGTCTATAGTTAATCTGGTGTATTTATGAGGAGTTCATGTGGGAAAATCTAGAGAACACCTAAAAGTGATTGTCTGAAGTATTTCTGTTGTCTGGATTGAACGTCGGCGAATCTAGAGGAGTTCTTGCTTTCTTCTTAATTGATTTGATCCTGCTTTGGTGATTCTGAGAACTACTGGTGTTGGATCCATGGAATCTCTGCAGCCGAAAATCCACCGATCACTGAAATTGCACAATCCGTTTTTCTTCCCCATGTAATTGAGTGCCTAGAGAGGAATGATTCTCCAGACCTGCAGGTTTGTGCTTGTGTCAATGTTTTTATATTTAGAGTGTTCATGTTGGGATGGGATCTGTAATTGACTGATTGCTTACTTAAGACTTTCTTTTGTTAGCTTGAGGCAGCATTGTTTCTTACTGAACTTACCTCGGGGCAATCAGAAGGCACCATAGCTGTGGTTAACCATGGAGCTGTCCCTATTTTTGTGAGCCTTCTTCGTTCTCATCATGATTTTGTTCGCAAACAGGTAAGTGGAAATCTGTACTATATGAAGGAGTTGAAGGTTTAATTGATAAACTAGCGCCATACACATAACCGCTGGCTTACATTGTCTTGTTGGGTTTGACAATTCAGGCTATGTTGACTCTGGGGAACATCACTTGCAACTCGCAAGAGTGCCGTAATTTTGTCCTTGATATGGGGGTACTTCCTCCCCTATTGAGTATACTTACTCAAGATGTTCAGTTGTCTATGGAAAGACCCGCTTCTCGGATCTTGTTCCACATTTGGAGTTACACGCGAAAGCCATCATTGCAACAGGTTTTGATTTCTGGTCATAATTTGCTTCCATTATGGATTCTTTGTAACACCATTTTGTTCTGAATCTGTATCACATTGCAGGCTGAGGGCGTTCTTCCTGTTCTTTTGCGTCAAATTAATTCAACTGACGATGTAGTCATAAGTGATGCATGTTGGACATTGGCCTTCTTTTCTGATGAAACAGACCTTGACGATGGCAGCTCTAGGGCTGTCGCCGATGCAGGGTTCTGCCCTAGGCTCGCTGGGCTGTTGAGGTAAGTGTAGGATATTGTGGATCAAGTCTAGTTACTAATTTGCTTTATTTCCTATGGTTTGCTTTCTTCTCATTCATTTGCAGTCACCGATCATATGAAGATGTGTTGCTGCCTACACTTTTCACCGTTGCTAACATTGTTGTTAATAACCGCGATAAGATACAGGTTTGTCCTTCATACATGATGTGCTTCCTACACTTTCGCACCCTTGGTGACATCTTCTATGCCTTTTGCTGTCTCAGCCCTAAAGAAAGAATGTTAGGAAAGACATGTGCTATGAATAGCAGCCTGATCCCCACATGAATATGCAATGAAATAGAGAACAACTTTGCAGGGCTCGAAAATCACCTTTATTAATATCGCTGTTTCAACTTTCAACCATCTTTGGAGTCTGTGTTTCTCTTGTTGCATGGAGTTGCATCGCGCGCCCATTGTTTGATACGTATCATAGCACGATTGTCCCTCACATCATACCTTCTTGCTATCCTATTTCTAATTGTTAGGCAATAAATCATTTTGTACTTTTCTGACACTATCCTCCATTCCTCCTTTCCTGTATCTCAGAGTGTGATTGACAGTGATGCTCTTCCTCCTCTTGTAAATTTGCTGACCACCCCTGGAACGGAGAGAGGAGCTTCCATTGTCATTTTGGCGATCACCGATGGAACAAGGGATCAGCTTCAGGTATACTATAAGTTCATGGATATTTATCATGTGTTTGAATATTTCTATTGTGATGTTGAAAGACAACTTCCAAGACTTAAAATGTGAATGCCTTATGCCTGAAACTGGAATTAACTAGACCTTGTTCCAAATACTCGTGATAGTGAAGGAATTTTATTCGCAACCCTACCCCACTAGTCTAGCGTAAAAGTGATGGAACGAGAGCATGACAAAGGCGCTCTTAATAGCTAAGTTTAAAAGCTCTTTCCTAGGTGCATTCTGGGATTTCTTAAAAGTTGATATCTATCTTCATTGGAAATCATTCCAAGCTGTGAAACTCTTTTCAACATGTTAAAACTGTTTGATGAGTTGCACAATCTATTGGTACTCCGGAAAATTCTTGATTGTTCAACTGACTGCAGGCTGCAATTGAAGCTGGTGTACTTGGTCCTCTTGTCCACCTGATTGAGAATGCCGAGCTTGATGTCAAGCATCGGGCTGCAATGGCAATAGCAGATGTCACATGTGATGCTGATCAAATCAAGTATATGACTATTTTGTGAATTGCTTTCCTTTTTCCTTTCAAATCCCGCGCTCACTTCATCGTCGTGCAGGTCTCTGGTGCAGAAGGGCGGCATAAAACTGGTATGCAATCTTTTGAATTGCCCGGGGGCATCCCTCTACTCATGCTCGGAAATACTGAAGCGCATCTCGAGGACCTGGGAAGAGGAGAAGAACCTTGGAACTAGTGAAGATTTTGCCAGGACGGTTTTAGGGGCTGGAGGCATGGATGAGTTGAGGATCCTTAGGAATCATCAAAGCCGTCAAATACGTGAGATAGCTGCCAAACTTATTCAATTATATGATGAAATAGAGGATGCTGAAATGGTTTCTCCTGAAGATTTGAGGTATGAGATCTTGGCCAAATTCAATACCTTTATCTTGGTTGAGATGAAATCTTTAGCCCCACATGAATCTCGACATGTTTTTCAAGTATTTCTTCATGGTTTGTTTGGATTATGTGTATGCCATTAAGCAGCATGCATTTTGCAAGTGTGAAAGGTTCCAAATTTGGTACTGATGTAATGCCCTTTTATACTTGATATGTTTCTGGTTTGTTGTTTATCAAGACTCAGGCATCTTCACTTGGTGCAGCTAGCAGCTAGCAGCTAGCAGCAGGATGGATGCTCCGCAGCAGGCGTGATCGTTTGAAGTGTTTGTAGAGGTCGAAGGTGGGTTGACCGCAGCCACAGGGATCCTGAGTTTGAGCTCAGCAGCGGTTTCCGGTGTCCTGAATGTACTTGGCTTGTGCTCCATCACTGTTGCATTGTCACGTTGGAAGTGTAGGTACTTGTCGATATATGTCGTTATCAGAGTTGAAAAGTATTACGTACAGAGTTGGTCATCGTATCATTTGTTGAACTTCTTCTATCATTTTCATAGTTGAGTTTCATAGCATCGTGTCCCTCTATGCATGTATAGAATTTCAGATAAAAAAAAGTGAAAAAGGGAATCCAGATCCAAAATCATCTTTTGCACTTTTGGCCTGAAACTATTGGCATTGCATGCTATATACGTAAATGTCTTTTACATGAGATTCTTGCGAAAATTCCGTATAAATTGTGGATAAGTAAATTGCATAACTCACAGAATACTTTCATGTTATATGGTGTATATGATTTACCTGTGATAATGATAAGATTAACTAGAAGAAAATTGGGTTTTCATGATTAGCTGGATGAAAGACAACCATCTAAAGGCAATGCTCACGAAACAAGAGTCGAAATAAGAAAGCAAGTTAATCGATCCAATAGACGATGGATAATCAAAGCTGTGAAGACTACGGTGCCTGAATCAAGCTGTGGAAATGATGAAGAAAGAACAGAAGAAGATACATTTATGTTGACGATCAAAAATATGAATCAGACGAAGATCCTTGAAGACAACATCATCCACTCATCCGTCGCTGCAACCAACAGTTGATGAACAGATTAAGGCTTTCAGTGAGCAGCTTCAAGATCAAAATAAGGAAATGATAAGCAGGCTAATGACATAAAGAAAACAATCTAAAAAAAGAAAGAAAAAAAGATACACATACAGACTAGGTAACAAATTTTTTTGTTAAATAATATTTTGATCATTCATAACACATATTTGACAAAAATATATAACTTAAATTATCATTGATTTTTCACGATAAATGTATATTTTTTTTTTAAATTTTGTAATCTCAATGTATATTTCAATATTAATATATATTTTGAGAAATTTTATTGCTCGTTAAATAATATACGATCATTGCATTACATGTACGAGTAATATATACAATTTAAAAATTAGGGAAAAGGGAATGTTTGTCATGATATATGTGTGTCTAGTGAAAAAATGAATGGTTGAGATCAAACGGTTAAAATAAATAATTAAGATTAAAAAATAATATTCTAATCTTAATTCTGAATTTGTATTATTTTAATCTCAATAGTTCATTTTTTCTATTAGACATATCTATTTCATGATACATATTTTTTAAACGGTTTAAATTATCATTAATGTTAACAATTAATATTTTAAAAAGAATATTTGATAGTTCATAACACTGATCAAACTTTTTCTTTAAGGAGTATGAAAAATCAACCATTACAGCATTAACCATGTTCCGAACTATCACAGTACTAAATGATACGGAACGAGCATATAAGCAAAGTTCAAAAACTTGAAATAAACAAATAACGTAAACATGAAGCAGATGGGAAACCAAAAACAAAAAAAACAAAATCTCTCACTAATCTCCCTCTTTGGACGCATATCCTCAGATCCGAAGTCACCCCCAGCGGCCAAAGTCGACGGCTATCGTCTTCATCTCCGACGAAACGGAGATCGAAGATTGATTGCAATCGACAGGGGGTGATTCCCCGACGCCGCTGATGGGACGATCGATCGAAGATCTCATTTGAGGTGAACGGATTCGAGTTCGATTTCGACCGTGGCTCGATCTGATCTGATCTGATCTGCTTATTCTACCTTCTCGCTGTGGTTGACTGATGGTGGCAAAACATAACCTTGATGTGGTCGAAGATCACGGGCGGCGACCGTCCAGATCTGAGATCTGAGGGGTCCATCAAGGGGG